>JAUJPP010000566.1:0-11229 GCA_030562195.1 Nipponacmea schrenckii
AAACTCTCTATGAAACGTTTATCTTCTACAAGTTTGATAACCCTCTCTCTTTCGCTCTCTGATAAATGTTGAATTTTCTCCCTTGGTGAAGCCTTGTCGCCTAAAGCCTCGTGTGATTTTGGCGGAGGCCACATGTTACCATCAAAACCAATGGTGAAGAACTTCTTTACAAATTCAGAATGTTTTCCTAACAATTGGTTTCGAAAAGCTCTTATAACTCCTATAATGGTGAATATGAGCAGGAAAATGAACCAAAACCATTGCAGAGCATAAATCTTTTCAATAAAAATGTTCATTGGTAAAACACATTGGACTGTATAGGGTAAGACATTTTGAAGTTGTCGGATTTCAAAATCACACCAGGCAACCCGTGGAAAAATTTCTAAATCTTCCCAATCTTTCCATTCATCGAGTTTTAGCCCTTTATACCGGTACACCAAAAATATGTTAAAGGTGGCTTGTGAATGCAATAGAGGCAATCTTATTAAAATAAGATCTTAATATTTCGTTTCGGATTTTTTCTGCGTGTTTGAAACTCATTCAAGATCTTAACATACCGGTAACTAATGCGTGTCGTATGTCTGGATAAACGAGATTATATCTATTAATAACATCCAATCATACGCCATGGAGGATTTTTTTTTATCCAATAGAAGATCGTTTAACACCGCACTTACGGACTATAAATAAATATGGCGTCGGACGAAAAATTGCAAGTCGCTTTGAAAGCCGTTTTGTTAAAATTTGGAATTGATGAATTAAAAGAAGAACAAACTACAATTTTAAATTGCTTGATTGATCGCCATGACTGCATGGCAGTGCTTCCTACAGGATATGGCAAGTCTCTGCCTTTCCAGATGGTCATACCGCTCAAAATGGAACTGTCACGGCCCGATTTTCATTCGTCACTTCATCATGATAACTCGAACAACAAAGTGGAGAAAATTATAGTTTGCTGCCCATTAATCTCTTTGATGAAAGACCAGGTTTCACAGCTGAAGGAGATATATTGTGCCAAAGTAGCTTATAAAGGTAGGTACACAATTTCGTCCCAATTAGAATTTCATTACCGGTATCTTAAATTGCATTATTTATCTAGCCTATAAACAATAACATAACGATTCGAACAGTGCCGCTAAATTGATAAACTAAACACGAGTGGGAATCGCTCATTCAACAAAATTACACGCAAAATTCTACATAAAATAGATGTGACAAAAACTCCATAGATACAAGCAGATTTCTGTCTCTGACCTGGTTGAGCTCATGCAGAAATTTCATATTGCCTTTGCCTTATCATGGGTCTGGTATTACATTGGCATTCCATAATCCATAGCAGGGAAAAAATTTGACAAAACCTTGATCAGTTAAAAGTGTCTTACATACTTTAATAAATTAATTGTTCAATTAATAATGATGTATAATATACATAATTGTAGGGTGCAATTTTCAAAAAAGAAAAAGGCACAAGGGTTTAGGTTTCTGCATACAAGTAATACGGTTTATTATTAGTCCAAAATAAAAACCCTGAAAATACATAAATATGTCTGATAGAAAAAAACATAATAATTACACCAATTCATTAAAATTACAATCACAAGTATCACAGATATACTGGTACATAATATTATACAGCTCTATATAATAATAATGAATAATGATTGATTTAAACAACAATAATATATATAACTTAAATACTACCTTATACATAGTATATCGCGCAGCGATATGAAGGCACAAAAATGTCCAAAAAAGTTTCGCAAGTGCACTTACCAGAAGTTATTTCGTATAATAATGTTGCCACATAGGTTATTGTTAACCACTGTAATTGCATTTATCTAATAGTGATTCCAGGACTATTTTGGTGTAAATATATTCAGGTGTATTTTGGTATTTGGGCTGTCCCCACTAGGGGTGGGTCTTGACAAAGATTGTAATGACAAAAAAAAAATTGACAATTATGGTGGGATAGGCAAATTGTTGTGGCGTACGTCGCAAATTTTTTTTTGTTACCTCTTGTATTAATATATTGCCGAACGATCGACATTCGTTATATCCATGATACGTTCCTCCTGTCAACGGAAATCTATTATATTCTCTAAGAATTGAAAATAATTGTCATGGCACAATATTAAACACTTCTTATTTATTATTTTCAGGGGAAAGTTCTGAAACTGATAGAATGATTCTGAATGGGGACATTGATCTGATTTATGCCTCTCCGGAAACTTTAATCGGTGATCCAACATGGAGATCAGCATTGCAGGCTTTTGAAGTTTCAACTATTGTTGTGGACGAATTTCACACAATTGCAATCTGGTAAGATATTTAAAATGTTTTCACTTCTTTACTGACCCTCTCAATGTTTTCAGCGATATTATAATTTATTATTCATACCATTAACCAATGAAATTGTCTTTCAACCTCTTGTGGATAATTTAACTTCCTTGTGATGGCTAATTGGCTATTAATTCTAAATAAATCACATGTTCAACACAAGTTGTATGCAAGAGTTAAACTTGATTTCCATAGTTTAGCAGACAAAACTATTTAGTTCTTTGATTGAACTCATGTTATATTTTTAGGGGTGAAAATGAAGATGGATGTGGTAAGGCAGCCTTTCGGAAATGGTTTAGTTATCTCGGTGAATTGAGATCATTATTTCCCAGAGCCTCAATTTTAGCTTTGAGTGCTACCTGTACTCAAAAGATTCGAAAACGTGTACATAAGATTTTGAACTTGAAAGAAGATGTTTGCTTTGTGGGTGTATCGCCTAATAAGCCCAATATTAAACTTGTAGCTTGTAAAGTAAACAAAGTGTTGGAGGTAGCAATGTGTTGGCTTGTGGATGCTGTTGCTAATTTAAAAATACATTTTCCTAAAACACTTATATATTGTAATTCCTTTAAGGATCAGTCTAATTTATACACATATTTGAAAAGAGAACTTCAAACACATGAGATGGATCACCATATTGAAATGTTTCATTCAGAAACGATGGAAGAACAGAAAACTAAAATTCTAGCTGCTTTAAAAAATCCGAATGATGTTATTCGGATTGTGATTGCCTCATCTGCATTAGGAATGGGTGTGGATATTGTAGATTGTAACAATGTAATTTTATATGGTGCACCTCATGAAATGGTAGAAATAATCCAACAAATAGGACGCGTTGGTAGGGATGGACTACCCTCATTAGCACTTCTCCTATACAACCAATATCATCTTCTAAAAGTTTCAAAAGAAGTAAAAACAGTTTATAAAACAACAACATGCCGTAGACTTGCGTTGATACAACCATTTTTAACAACTGCACAAACTGAAAACCTTGAAAAAGAAACTGCAGTACATTCCTGTTGTGATATTTGCCAGAATGTGTGTTCTTGTGGTGATTGTGACGTAATGACACTTGAAAAATTCTTAAATCTTCCAGATGATATCATTGCATCATCAGATTCTGAAGGTTCTTTGTGTGGGGACTTTGAAGAATTACTAACTTTGACCTACTAAAGTTCATTGTGGATATTTTTGTGGTGCAAATCATATATAGGGCCTGTCATAAGTAGTCAGTTCATTTCTTCGTGTACATCAGACATGGAAATAGAAAGGATCAACTTTGATGTCATTTATGAGAAAGTAATAGTTAATATAACTTATATACATTAAGAACAAAGAATCTATGGATGTACTACCTCTGAATTTATTACATACTACGTTTCGAAACACATACAGGTAACGTTATCAAGTAAAATGTTAAAATCTTACTTGATAACGTTACCTGTATGTGTTTCGAAACGTAGTATGTAATAAATTCAGAGGTAGTACATCCATAGATTCTTTGTTCTTAATGTAATTATCCTATCTCTATATGTCTTATAAAGAATAACTTATATACAGTTTTGAGGTGAATGGTTTATTATACCTCCTCTTTTACAAATAGGGTTCTGTCGATCAGAATTTCACTTGAAAAAGAAGTGGTATATCAGCCCAGACACTAAGGAAACAGTGTATAAAACTGGATATGACTTATATTAAGGCAGTAACTCTATTAATAATGTTTGTTATGATTTTTAGATTTCCTTAATATTGAATTGTCTTTTGTTGTTAAGCATTTTACTTGATAACGTTACCTTGATGAGTTTCGATATATTAAGGTCTTATTTTGAAATAAGAATATGTAATAGATGAGAAGTAATATATCCATATATCAAATGAAAATACAAGTGGTTGCCTACCAAGATACACTCACTTTTCTAAAAAATTTTTCAATATATCTAGGGCATTCATTGATATGTGTCAAATCTAAATTTTTTATCTTATGCAAGAAATTGTTGATTTAAACCAAAACACACAAATTCTATAAAATTCTCTCTATTAATCTGTAGCCTCTATTGCAATCTAAATAAATTTAGATCATATTTTCGTTTCTTTTTTATTTTGATATACACACTCCATACCGGTATGTTAAGATCTTGAATGAGTTTCAAACACGCAGAAAAAATCCGAAACGAAATATTAAGATCTTATTTTAATAAGATTGCCTCTATTGCATTCACAAGCCACCTTTAACATATTTTTGGTGTACCGGTATAAAGGGCTAAAACTCGATGAATATGTGTTGAATCAAACCCAAATTGGAACTTGTCTAAAATCTTATAAATATAATCCTACACACAAAATCTTATCAAAATCTGACCAAAACTGTAGTCTTTATCCGGTTCAGCAGCCATTTTTAACGTATTTTTGGTGTAAAACTCTGTGAATTTTTATCGAATTGAACCCAAATTTAAACTTGTCCTAGATCTAATGAATATGAATATGAATATATAAGCCAATTGTGGACGGACGGACAGGGGCGACGGCAATATACGACCACATTTCAATGTGGGCGTATAAAAATGGGCCTATCCAATAAATGTTTTTCTTCAAATGTTTGGGTCTCGAAGTCGGTGAAAGGGCTTCTGTGGTCTATGACGGTGAATTAATGTACTAAGACCTGTAACAGAGGAGTCAAACAAACTCTTTTCAGTAAACAAGCCTTTTGTGTTTAATTTTATGGAGTTTGAGGCCTGTTCAAATGCTCTTAGTTCCATCAAATCATTTGTAACTTTACGAACATCTTCTTTATATGATGGAAGATGGTGAAACCCCTTTTTACTGTGTGTTTCCGAAATCACGTCAAAATGTTTTGTAACATTATTTAAATGGGGGTATTCCTTCGAATGAAGAAGAATACTTTCTTTTGTCTGATGTCCTTTACATGCAGTTTTACTATCACGATTCACCATTTCAACGTACTCATCTAATGCCATGTTATTATTTTTTCCGCCTTGCAAGTTAATAAATCTGTTGCTGATTAAACGTTCTGTTTGGTCTGGTGGAAGCATTCCAGAGGTAAGCGATATCAAGTGTACAGATCCAATAAGATATTTTAACTTGTTTGTTTTGTGATATATTGGAATTTCATACTTAGCTGATCTAACAGACCTTTCTCCATCACCCATATCGACTGCTGAATCTAAATTTTTATGAAATAATGTTAATTTGAATAGTACGCTTAAATAATCATTTATTGAAGATTGTTTATCTTTTGTAGTGGTGTGTTTAGTGGTCTCGATGTTCACTCCATGGCATTTTTTTTCATGATATTTCAAACTCCCAACAAAAGCATAATTTTGTTCACAGAAATGACATTTCACACGACCATCTTTCAAATTTGAAATCCAGTAATTATCTTCGTGTTCAGCATCTTCAAATATTTGTCTAACTCCATCAAAAATATCTAGTTTACCAGCAAAGAAGCTGGTTGAAAGAATGCTACTACAAATATCATTTAACCATTTTATTTTGTTCTGTTTATCATAGCCATCAAATTCATCAGGTAGTAGAATAACATCCTCGACATTTTTTAAATTAAAATGTTGCAGAAATAGTACCATAAACAATGCATCTAATATTATATAATAAAGCATCTTGTATGCTCGATATGAATTACGGACTTCTGCCTTTACATTTCTTAAATTGAGTAGGTTTCTGTAATAATATGTAGTTCCACGCTCATGACCACTGTGAGTTGAGTATGTGAGCTTGCAAATAGCCTGTTAAAAGAATTTATGTGACTGAATTATTTTCATTACGATAATTTACTGGTAAACATGTAATCAAACTAGGGTCTTTATTTTTTGTTGTTGACTTATTTCTCACTTGCCACAAAACAAATGCTATAATCCTTGTCAGGATCTGTGTGAAAAAAATATCCACAAAAACAGTCAGTACTGTATGCAAATCCTATAATTTTCACTCTTGTCAGTATAACTGGGAAACCTATCTAAATATCTACAGAGGAATAAATATATTAGTTAATATTTTTGATCACTCATTTCTTACCTCCAAAAAATTCATAAGTCTATGGAAATCCTCAATTTTTGAAATGAACCCCTCCAATCGGTCTTTAGCAGATGTTGAATTGGCCATTGCAGCTTGAGCACATTGAACCCTCTCATCTGTGAGTCTATCTCCTGAAATACAGATTACAGAATAATAAAAATATGAAATGAAATGAGGTTTAACGTCCTATTTTTAATCACTTTTTGTATTGGCTGATGAAGATGGGTATATATGCTACATAGGGTGCATGGAGGGTGGACACTGATGCACACAGGATCTCGGTTTTTCATGCCACTCGAAGGACTAGGTGCTATTTCTTGCCAGCTCCTTGCTTCTGCGACACTGAGAAGGGGAAGCCGGATTGGAAAATCTCCAACTGTTTGCATGCAAGCACCATACTAAGTGAGCCTCCGGATAAACACATTAAAATAATATTAGGATCACTTCTAGAATTACCTCCAAAGAAGACTGATTCAATTAATTCTCCATCTTTTACCGGCACATACTTGTTTGTAAGTTGTTTTAACAGTTGTATGACTTCTTGTGTCTTGGTTTCATTGCAATCGAACAACCCAAGGGGGTACTACAAAAATATCAAAATGTGTGATAATCTGCTAAAAGTTATCAAAACAAAAATAATTTGAATTTTATTGACTCTGTGAACAATCAGTTTATTTTGAAACATGCATCATTTAGGAGATAAACGCTTTCCATTTGAATTTAGAGATTGATTGTGGTATATAAAATCCTGCTGGAATCAATAAATCTTTAGATCATGTTTTGAAACATTTTTCTCATGTTTAGGTATCTAGCTGCCCTTAGAAACATAGCATTAAAAAATTAAAAAAATTATTTGGGAACACTCACAGCCTTGAATGTCAATTAAAACAACATAACAAGTTATTAATTTGTCACTAGTCTACTCACTTGGGAAGTTTTTATCCCAGCACAGTGACTGTATGGATGATGTAAATGAGCAGGATAAATATTCTTCATACTGGCATTTAGTTGTGGGTGATTTTCAATTAAGGATGTAGCATAAAGAAATGTAAATTCTTCCATTAATTTAGCCTGTTCTTGTACAGATGGAATAAATGTTGTCAATTTTATGTCTTCTGGTTGTTTCACATTTATTATAACATTTTCATCAACATTTGGTGTGAATCTATCCTCTACAGCTATCAAATTAAACAAATGTAGAGACAATGTTTTCTGTTGTGAAGTTCTGTATGATGGAAGTATGTTCCGGTCCCAGTTGTCTCCAACCAACTGATATTTTGTTATGCCACTAATACCATTTTCCCAAACAGTCTTCATGCTTTGAACATGAGAATCTAAATTATCTTGCCAACTTTCCAACTTCTTGTGGATTGTTACTGGATGGACAGACAATCCCATGTTGCAAAATCGTTCAATAGTCTAAAATAAAAAGAATATAATGAATATTAGTCTTCTCTGATCATGTATACTTGACTGAGAGAGAGGGGTGTTGATGGAATTCTCAATTCTCAATAATTTTGGAAAGTGTGGATGTGCCAAAGACATTTGTTGCAAATATTGACAAAAATTGAGTGTGTTCTGCATCCCTCCAGTCACTGTGCCTTCTCAATTATTCAAATGCTTCCTACTGCAATGTTTTCTAACACAAGCCATTTTTTATGTTGTCTAAATCTATAATACTTGAAAATACTCACCCTCAAAGTACAACCACCACATGATAATATGAAGCCAATTACGAACTGCAAAAAGTTAATCTCTTGGTTCCGTCCATGCAGTAACAATGCTGCTGACAGAAACACATGTCTCATATATTTACTTGACACATCAGTTGTTTTTTTCCCACTGACTGTTTTCAAAATATACAAAAGACCTGGACAGAATTTATTTAGCTCAGTATGGAGATGTTCCCAATTAAAGTCAAAAAAATCATTGTGATTCTTTTTTCGTAGTAAGGTATCTAATTCCCCTTTACTTATTTGTTGACATTCTTTTTCAATGATTTTTGAACATCCATTTACCACCTCTTTGGGATTTGAAGCGACTAAACTTTCAATAATTGTTTTGTCGGTATTGTCAGTATCACGAACAATAGATCTACAAACTGTCTTGTAAGTTTCAGAAGTTACCGATTTCACTCTCTTACCACTTGGATGGTGAATTATAACCTGTCAAAATGAAAAAAAAATTATAACTATTCAAAGGAAGCGAAAAAGTTTGAGACCTAGAATATCTAGCCTTTTTTCTTTTTTTTAAAAGCACTGCCATCAATGATTACTGAAGAAAATTAAATGATATTGAATGACATGGGGTTTAACAAACGTTTTACTTTGATGCACTTTTTTTTTTACTAATGAATACAGGCATATATGTCATATGCAATGAAGATATTTTAGGACACAGTCAGTTGCCTTCTTCGATTTTCCAAATGTCTGGGTTCTTTAATGTGCACCGAGATGGCTGATGCACATGGAACCTCAGTTTGTCTCCAATCCAGATGACTAGGTGTTATTCCTTGCCATTCACTCTGGTCTCCGCCACTGACAAGAGGAAGCCAGATCCGACAATCATATGATCTTTACCCGACCGACAAGCAATCGAACCCACAACATTCCTGTTAGCAAACAAGCCAATCTAAATAAATTTAGATCATATTTTCGTTTCTTTTTTATTTTGATATACACACTCCATTATGATCTAATGAGATCGTTACGACACGCATTAGTTACCGGTATGTTAAGATCTTGAATGAGTTTCAAACACGCAGAAAAAATCGGAAACGAAATATTAAGATCTTATTTTAATAAGATTGCAAACAAGCATTCTACTCACTGAGCCACTGCATCTTCCTGAAGGTGAGACTGAGATTAACAATCTGTGATCAAATATTGAACTTTACGAAGACAAATCTCCAAAATGTAACTCATGCAAATCAACAACCTTTAAAAAGTAAATAACAAAGAAAATTAACAATTTGTAGAACAATATATTTTCATGCATTACATGTATTAATCAGACAAAATGAATAAAAACATGTACAACAAAGAATGGTTTATAATTAACATTGAAATATAACTGGTAATGAAACAGAACAATGATTTGATTTGTATGTTTTTACCTGAATCTCTCCAATCAAGTGGTTTTCATCTGAAAATATCAATGATCGTCTTGAGGACGTCTGCACATCAGGTTTATCTTCTGAAAAATACAACGATCGAATCATTATGTAGGCCTACATGTACATATTCTTGTAGATATTTTTTTTGCAATCCATTTGCTCAATTTGGATACACTCTAAGAGCGCTGTCGAAACTTGGGAAAAGACATGTCACTCCGCCACAATCGCCTCAAGAAGAGAGGATGACAGGCCTGTAAGAATTCTATTATTATTAGAATTATTAGAACACTGTGCACATACTTGCTGTAACAGTATTTGATCTACATTGTTTGCTTACCTGGAGTAAATGCTATTGGCTGAATGGTTTTATTAGCTTCAACAGTCAACTCTGTATCAGATGTGTATTTTGTCCACAAGAGTGCTTTCAATTTAGTATTTTTATATATTAGGTCTACTACTGTATCTAGATCATCATTTACTATTGCACAAATAATCTTATTTTTGTGGTCAATTGATGAGCTGTTAAAGAGTAAATTAAATTAATTTGGATAGGAGAGGTTACCAAAGGGAAATTCAATTCAAAGAGCTATATATATAATAATTTTGAAAACTTTAAGGTTTGTGGTCCGACCAAATATAACATTGTTAAACAGTATTCCTTCATTGTGCTTGTTACTGTTCATGTATTAACTGTATATAACAATCCTTGAATTATTCAATCTCAAATTTGCTCAGATCACCAAACTCTAGATTTAGATCTAAAGCAGATATGAAACCAGTATTTAATACTAAAGGAAACGGACTACATTAATTATAATAAGTGTTTTGATTAAGATGAATAAGGTGATATGAAATGAACTTTAATGAATGATCAATAGGATGAAATGTATTAGTCACTGGTCGGATTTGCACCAACAACATCCCGAAATAGTTGCCCAAAGGATGTTTTACTATACCACAGAGACGTAAATACTGCAACACCAAGATCAGCCAAAAAAAGTAGATTCCATATCAAAGATATTATCCAAAACAAAACAAACATTAGAAGAGTTAAGTTCCAAATCGTTAAGCGTACTAATAATACCATAACAAATCTATTTTATCTATATTCTTTCTGTGTGGATGGTTTAATATTTATCTGGGTATTCAATTTATCATTCTTTATGCTGTACGCTCATTGGAAAATGTGATACAGCTGAATGAATTATAGCTATGAGAATGATATGGAACAAACATGGTGAAAATGAAATTTCTAAACTTACCTTTGGTCGAGTTCACACCTTGTTGATGAAATACAAGATGTATCTGTTTGCGTACCAGTGGTCTTATTTGAGTGCATTTGGATACCATCATCGAAAAATAAACGCTGGTATGTTTTCTTGCAACTGGAACCTGTAGAATAATTTCAATGAGATTAAATTTGGCGGTATTGTCAATAATGTCATATACTAGCTAAAATCTTAATTTAGATTTAAACTTAAAAAAGGTCCTGAATAATTGTATAATTCATGTCTCATTCCAGATTTTAGTTACTTTCATCCTTAGTGGCCTCCAACATCTTGAAATTAGTTGTTGATACTGTTTCTGGAAATTTAAACTGACTCTGTATCCATTGGAAGTAAGCAACTGAGATATGCTTGAATTGAAATGGAAAATTTATCTCACATAAAGCTCAATTTTAGGGATTGAATGAAAAACATCTTTTGATCAAGAAGGATAATTTTACT
>JAUJPP010000567.1:0-12488 GCA_030562195.1 Nipponacmea schrenckii
AAATGCCGTTGATCTTTTTTTGATCATCCAGTCTGTTTATTCGGTACACAACCGGACGCTGTGGTTGTTAAGTATGCACGCATGCGTACTTGCCCACATTCCTTAATATTTTCCACAACAACAATGGCATTTTGGTATTCCATTTATTATCTCTAGCAAAAGGCAATAAAACGTTTAAATATCATTTTGTAAAAACATTATAAATTAATCTAAATAAGTTTTAACTCACTAATAATAAAATACAAAATCAATTCTTATACACCTTCATTCATATGACGTCATGTGGTCACCTGAACAAACACGGAGTCTAAATTTAGTGTTTCAAAGCAGATCAGAATCAGATGGATTCCACAAGCATGTCTACGACCGCATAGGTCTTTTGAACTTGAGAATACATGGATTATTCATTAGAAACCCCAATTAATCAATTAAGCTTACTTTGGCTCTAGTTAATGAGGAAACCCATCTTTAAAAATAATCATAACTCACACTATATCTTTGTCACTCTTATAAAATTTTAATGGGATAGTAATATAGCATGCATAACAGATCTGAACTGTAAGACATTTCGCAATATATCGCAATGCATATTGCAATACAGAGAGGTGTATCGCAGTATGTCGCAATACGATTTCTGGCCACAGTTTTTATCCGATCTTAATAAAACTTGGTATACATGCATATATTGATGATCTCAATATCTTGGTCAAGTTCGAAAATAGAAATAGTCGCATGAACAGTTTTTGAGTTATTGCCCATAACTTAGTAAAAACGCGTCAAATTTGGGTTGTATCCACAATAGAGGCTACAGTTTTTATCCGATCCTAATGAAACTGGGTATACATGTATATATTGATGATATCTCTGTCAAGTTTGAAAAGAGAAATAATCGCATGAGCGGTTTTTTAGTTATTGCCCTTGACTTAGTAAAAACGTGTCAAATTTGGGTTGTATCCACAATAGAGGCTACAGTTTTTATCTGATCTTAATGAAACTTGGTATACATGTATATATTAAGGATATCTCGATCAAGTTCGAAAATGGAAATTATCGCATGAACGGTTATTGAGTTATTGCCCTTGACTTAGTAAAAACACGTCAAATTCGGGTTGTATTCACAATAGAAGCTACAGTTTTTATCCGATCTTGATGAAACTTGGTATACATGTATATATTGATGATATCTCGGTCAAGTTCGAAAATGGAAATTATCGCATGAAAGGTTTTTGAGTTATTGCCCTTGAGTTAGAAAAATCTTGTCAAAATTTTAGTTTTGATAAAATAAATCCTCCAAATTGCAGAGGATGTTGATGAAACTTGGTGTGAGCATTGGAATTGATTAGGCCTCAGTCAAGTTTGAATTTGACAATTTTTCAATGAATTGTTTTAAGTTATTGCCCTTGACTTAGTAAAATTGCGTCAAAATTCTATTGTGGTTGTGATTTTCAAAGGATTTTGATGGAACTTGGTGTAAGCATCAGAATTGATAAGACATTAGTCAAGATTGAATTTCTGACTTTTTTTAACAAATGGTTTTTGGGTTATTGCCCTTGACTTATATAAATAAGCTACAATTTTTATACGCCCACATGAAATGGGGGGCGTATATTGTCGTCACCCACATCCGTCCGTCCGTCCACAATTGCTCGTAAACACTCTACACGGTGTAATTCTTGACGGATTTAGATGAAACTTAATATGAGTGTTTATGATCACGCAAGGATGAACCCTATTGAAAATCAGCGAAATCGGAAAAAAATTAGTATGAGTTTGTGCCCTTGTTCTTGAATGGCTCGTAAACACTCTACAACGTGCAATTCTTGACTGATTTTGATGAAACTTGGTGTGAGAGTATGTTATAGGATAAACCCTATCGAAAATCAGCAAAAATCGAAAAACATTTAGTATGAGTTATTGCCCTTGTTCTTGAAAACTCATTCAATTTTAGCTTGTAAACACTCTTGAGAGAACAATTTTTATGGATTTTAATGAAACTTGGCCTGAGTATTTGTTATCACCCAAGGATGAAGCCTATTGAAAACCAGTCAAATCGAAAAAAAATTAATATCAGTTATTGCCCTTGTTTTTAAAAATGCGTTCAATTTTTAGCTTGTAAACACTCTACAAAGCTCAGTTATTGACCGATTTTGACAAAACTTGCTGAAATTGTTTAATATCACCGAAGAATGAACCCTTTTGAAAATAGCACATATCGAAATATATTTGATAGGAATTATTGCCCTTGTTTTATAAAATGTGTTGGATTTTTGCCTTGTAAACACTCTACAAGTCACAATTCTTGAGTGATTTTGACATGAGTATTTGTAATCACCTAAGGATGAACCCTATTGAAATTCAGTTAAATCGAAAAATATTTAGTATCAGTTATTGCCCTTGTGTTTGAAAACGCTTTCAATTTTAGCTTGTAAGCACTCTAGAAAGAACAATTCTTAATGGATTTTGATAAAACTTGGCTTGAGTATTTGTTTTTATACGCCCACATGAAATGGGGGGCGTATATTGTCGTCACCCACATCCGTCCGTCCACAATTGCTCGTAAACACTCTACACGATGTAATTCTTGACGGATTTAGATGAAACTTAATATGAGTGTTTATGATCACGCAAGGATGAACCCTATTGAAAATCAGCGAAATCGGAAAAAAATTAGTATGAGTTCGTGCCCTTGTTCTTGAATGGCTCGTAAACACTCTACAACGTGCAATTCTTGACCGATTTTGATAAAACTTTGTGTGAGAGTATGTTATAACTCAAGGATAAACCCTATCGAAAATCAGCGAAATCGAAAAACATTTAGTATGAGTTATTGCCCTTGTTCTTGAAAACGCGTTCAATTTTAGCTTGTAAATACTCTTGAGAGAACAATTTTTAATGGATTTTAATGAAACTTGGCCTGAGTATTTGTTATCACCCAAGGATGAAGCCTATTGAAAACCAGTCAAATCGAAAAAAAATTAATATCATTTATTGCTCTTGTTTTTGAAAACGCGTTCAATTTTTAGCTTGTAAACACTCTACAAAGCACAGTTATTGACCGATTTTGACGAAACTTGCTGAAATTGTTTAATATCACCCAAGAATGAACCCTTTTGAAAATAGCACATATCGAAATATATTTAATAGGAATTATTGCCCTTGTTCTATAAAATGTGTTGGATTTTTGCCTTGTAAACACTCTACAAGTCACAATTCTTGAGCGATTTTGACATAACTTGGCATGAGTATTTGTAATCACCTAAGGATGAACCCTATTGAAATTCAGTTAAATCAAAAAATATTTAGTATCAGTTATTGCCCTTGTGTTTGAAAACGCGTTCAATTTTAGCTTGTAAGCACTCTAGAAAGAACAATTCTTACTGGATTTTGATAAAACTTGGCTTGAGTATTTGTTTTTACCCAAGGAGGAACCTTATTGAAAATCAAATAAATCGAAAAATATTTAGTGCCAGTTATTGCGCCTGTTTTCAAAAACGCTTTCAACTTTTGGATGGTGAACATTCTAAACATTCCTTATTGACAAAACTCACTGAAATTGTTTAATATCAACCAAGGATGAGCCTTATTAAGAATTAAAAATATCAAAATATTATTAAGGGTGAACCCTAATGCAAATCATAAAAATACCGAAAAATATTTAATGAGTTGTTATTAGGTACAATTCTTGACAGTTTTTAATGAAACTATAGACCCTAGAAAAAAATATATGGTGGAAGGTTGAATATTTCATTCCACTTATTGTAACCTTACTGAAAAGTTTTTATTTGAAATAAATGCTGCCAGTGGGCGTATATTACCTTGCCTGGCAAGCTATCTTTACCCAAGGATGAACCTTATTGAAAATCAAATAAATCGAAATATATTTAGTGTCAGTTATTGCCCTTGTGTTTGAAAACGGGTTTAACTTTTTGGCTAATAAACACTCTAGAATGTACAATTCATGACCAATGTTGACAAAACTCACTGAAATTGTTGGATATCGCAAGGGATGAGCCTAATTGAAAATTAAAAATATCAAAATATATCTAATATGAATTATTGCCCTTGTTCTTTTAAACGCATTCGATTTTTGTCTCGTTAACACTCTACATGGCACAATTCTTGATGGATTTCGTTGAAACTTGGTGTGAGAGTGTGTTATAACTCAAGGATGAACCCTATTGAAAATCAGCAAAATCGGAATTTTTTTTTTAGTATGAGTTACTGCCCTTGTTCTTGAAAACGCATTCAATTTTAGCTTGTAAACACTCTAGAAAGAACTATTCTTAATTGATTTTGATTAACTTTGGCTTGAGTATTTGTTTTTACCCAAGGATGAACCCTAATATAAAAAATATTTAGTGTCAGTCATAGCCCTTGTTCTTGAAAAAGCGTTCAATTTTAGCTTGTAAACACTCTAGAAAGAAAAATTTTTAATGCATTTTGATGTAACTTGGCTGGAGTATTTGTTGTCTCCCAAGGATGAACCTTATTGAAAATCGAAAAATATTTAGTACAAGTTATTGACCTTGTTTTTGAAAACGTGTTCAATTTAAGTCGTAAACACTCTAGAAAGAACAATTTTGAATGGATTTTGATGAAGCTGGGCTTTAGTATTTATTTTTATACGCCCACATGAAATGGGGGGCGTATATTGTCGTCACCCACATCCGTCCGTCCGTCCGTCCGTCCGTCCGTCCACAATTGCTCGTAAACACTCTACACGGTGTAATTCTTGACGGATTTAGATGAAACTTAATATGAGTGTTTATGATCACGCAAGGATGAACCCTATTGAAAATCAGCGAAATCGGAAAAAAATTAGTATGAGTTCGTGCCCTTGTTCTTGAATGGCTCGTAAACACTCTACAACGTGCAATTCTTGACCGATTTTGATGAAACTTGGTTTGAGAGTATGTTATAACTCAAGGATAAACCCTATCGAAAATCAGCGAAATCGAAAAACATTTAGTATGAGCTATTGCCCTTGTTCTTGAAAACGCGTTCAATTTTAGCTTGTAAACACTCTTGAGAGAACAATTTTTAATGGATTTTAATGAAACTTGGCCTGAGTATTTGTTATCACCCAAGGATGAAGCCTATTGAAAACCAGTCAAATCGAAAAAAAATTAATATCAGTTATTGCCCTTGTTTTTGAAAACACATTCAATTTTTAGCTTGTAAACACTCTACAAAGCACATTTATTGACCGATTTTGACGAAACTTGCTGAAATTGTTTAATATCACCCAAGAATGAACCCTTTTGAAAATAGCACATATCGAAATATATTTAATAGGAATTATTGCCCTTGTTCTATAAAATGTGTTGGATTTTTGCCTTGTAAACACTCTACAAGTCACAATTCTTGAGCGATTTTGACATAACTTGGCATGAGTATTTGTAATCACCTAAGGATGAACTCTATTGAAATTCAGTTAAATCGAAAAATATTTAGTATCAGTTATTGCCCTTGTGTTTGAAAACGCGTTCAATTTTAGCTTGTAAGCACTCAAGAAAGAACAATTAATGGATTTTGATAAAACTTGGCTTGAGTATTTGTTTTTACCCAAGGATGAACCTTGTTGAAAATCAAATAAATCGAAATATATTTAGTGTCAGTTATTGCCCTTGTGTTTAAAAACGGGTTTAACTTTTTGGCTAATAAACACTCTAGAAGGTACAATTCATGACCAATGTTGACAAAACTTACTGAAATTGTTGGATATCGCAAGGGATGAGCCTAATTGAAAATTAAAAATATCAAAATATATCTAATATGAATTATTGCCCTTGTTCTTTTAAACGCTTTCGATTTTTGTCTCGTAAACACTCTACATGGCACAATACTTGATGGATTTCGATGAAACTTGGTGTGAGAGTGTGTTATAACTCAAGGATGAACCCTATTGAAAATCAGCGAAATCGAAAAATTTTTTAGTATGAGTTACTGCCCTTGTTCTTGAAAACGCATATAATTTGAGCTTGTAAACACTCTAGAAAGAACTATTCTTAATGGATTTTGATTAACTTTGGCTTGAGTATTTGCTTTTACCCAAGGATGAACCCTATTATAAATCAAATAAATAGAAATATATTTAGTGTCAGTTTAGCCCTTGTTCTTGAAAACGCGTTTAATTTTAGCTTGTAAACACTCTAGAAAGAACAATTTTTAATGGATTTTGATGTAACTTGGCTGGAGTATTTGTTGTCTCCCAAGGATGAACCCTATTGAAAATCAAAAAATATTTAGTACAAGTTATTGACCTTGTTTTTGAAAACGCGTTCAATTTAACTCGTAAACACTCTAGAAAGAACAATTTTAAAAGGATTTTGATGAAACTTGGCTTTAGTATTTGTTTTCTCACAAGGATAAACCCTATTGAAAATCAGATAAATCGAAAAATATTTAGTGTCAGTTATTGCGCCTGTTTTCAAAAACACTTTCAACTTTTGGCTTGTGAACACTCTAAACATTCCTTTTTGACAAAACTCGCTGAAATTGTTTAATATCAAACAAGGATGAGCCTTATTGAAAATTAAAAATATCAAAATATTATTAAGGGTGAACCCTATTGCATATCATGAAAATACCGAAAAATATTTAATGAGTTGTTATTAGGTGCAATTCTTGACAGTTTTTAATGAAACTAGAGACCCTAGAAAAAAATAGGTTGGAAGGTTGAATATTTCATTCGACTTATTGTAACCTTACTGAAAAGTTTTTATTTGAAATAAATGCTGCCAGTGGGCGTATATTACCTTGCCTGGCAAGCTATCTTCTGAAAATACTTTAGAAGAGAATACTTCCACTAAGGGATAAATTTGATTAAATATCAGAATAAGATAATTGAGCACCTGGAAGATAAAAAAAAATTATATTAATTACATGTAATAATGGGCAATCTACCATGGACAAAAATATCATTTAAGTTCTTGTTTCTTGTATATGCCATAACTAAGTTGTTTGTAAAAACTGTAGGGTACATTTCTTGTAGTTTTTATACGCCCAAAATGTATTTTGGTCGTATATTGTGATCACCCCTGTCTGTCTGTCTGTGTGTGTGTGTGTGTGTGTGTGTGTCTGTTCACATTTTTCTTGTACTCACTCTACAGTCTACAATTCTCAATGGATCTTTTTTATTTTTGTTATATGGGTTAATAACATTACAAAGAGGATCCCTATTGATTTTGGTGCTGATCGGACAATTTTTGGCCGAGATATAGCATAAAACCTCAGGGTTACAGTCTTGTACTTATTTTCCAGCCGACAATATTGACAATTCGACAGACCTCCCCTTTTTCGACGTCACAACCAATCCGAACGAGTGAATTCAATAAACCCGCGAATTGTAGTCTCTGTCACCCAGACTAATTACTATTACATAGATATCAGAAGGACTGGATTGTCGAGTCTAAGATTTAATAAATTATGTCGATCTTGTCACTTCTACAGCTTAAATTTCTTTCTTTTTATATTTCACGAAATGTTTGTGTTTGGTTATTATATTATCAAAGTATGCAGTGCATTCGTCAAACAATGTTATTATGACATGTAAAATAGTGAGAGTCAATATCTTGACGACAGTCTTCTCGACTGACTTTCCAAAGAAAATCTCCGATTAAGTAGGTCAAATTCTGAAATGGATTTCCTACCCTACATTATGTTGGAAGGCCATATCCTCATATCGACAAAATATTTATATACCGATAGGCCTAATAAAGGTTTTATCTTACTAAAATTTATTTGATTCGTCCCGATATCAATAGCTTAAATCAGATATCGCTTGTAAACGTTGGCTTTTTTAGACCTAAGTTTTATTTAGTTTTAACTTCAGAACACTCGACATCTGCCTTGAAATTGTGAATGTATCTTTTATAATAGAAGCAAACCTTTTGTGAAAGTCGTGCATCAATCAATAATTCCTGCGATAAATTTCCCGGTAAACTAGCATGACTTACTGCTAATCGCCATCATGTTATTTCTGTAACGTTTGTTAGATATGGTGTCATTATAATATTTGGCATGTGGGTTATTGGTTGGGGACTTAAAGTTGATCTGATCTGATTTTTGTGTTGTAGGATACTTTTAACATAGATATATCGTTAAACGTAGAAAAATCTTTAACATATGTATCCGTAGTATGGCTGCCATTTGGGCGTATTTCAATGCATTGCATTGCTATCTTTGTAGAATTTCTTAATAATTCTGGGAATCTGACTTGTAGTGCTGTTATATTGGATGACAAAAGCTATGATGGAATAACCAGATTTGACGTTCATACCATGTTGTTGTTTGGTTCGCAGTTTATGTATCCAAAAGTTTTCACGAATGAGTCGAATATTTTTATACGCCCACATGAAATGGGGGGCGTATATTGTCGTCACCCACGTCCGTCCGTCGGTCCGTTCGTCCGTCCACAATTGCTCGTAAACACTCTACACGGTGTAATTCTTGACAGATTTAGATGAAACTTAATATGAGTGTTTATGATCACGCAAGGATGAGCCCTATTGAAAATCAGCGAAATCGAAAAAAAATTAGTATGAGTTCGTGCCCTTGTTCTTGAATGGCTCGTAAACACTCTACAACGTGCAATTCTTGACCGATTTTGATGAAACTTGGTTTGAGAGTATGTTATAACTCAAGGATAAACCCTATCGAAAATCAGCGAAATCGAAAAACATTTAGTATGAGTTATTGCCCTTGTTCTTGAAAACGCGTTCAATTTTAGCTTGTAAACACTCTTGAGAGAACAATTTTTAATGGATTTTAATGAAACTTGGCCTGAGTATTTGTTATCACCCAAGGATGAAGCCTATTGAAAACCAGTCAAATCGAAAAAAAATTAATATCAGTTATTGCCCTTGTTTTTGAAAACGCGTTCAATTTTTAGCTTGTAAACACTCTAGAAAGCACAGTTATTGACCGATTTTGATGAAACTTGTTGAAATTGTTTAATATCACCCAAGAATGATCCGTTTTGAAAATAGCACATATCGAAATATATTTAGTAGGAATTATTGCCCTTGTTCTATAAAATGTGTTGGATTTTTGCCTCGTAAACACTCTACAAGTCACAATTCTTGAGCGATTTTAGTATCAGTTATTGCCCTTGTGTTTGAAAACGCGTTCAATTTTAGCTTGTAAGCACTCTAGAAAGAACAATTCTTAATGGATTTTTTATAAAACTTGGCTTGAGTTTTTGTTTTTACCCAATAACCTTATTGAAAATCAAATTAATCGAAATATATTTAGTGTCAGTTATTGCCCTTGTGTTTGAAAACGGGTCTAACTTTTTGGCTAATAAACACTCTAGAAGGTACAATTCATGACCAATGTTGACAAAACTCACTGAAATTGTTGGATATCGCAAGGGATGAGCCTAATTGAAAATTAAAAATATCAAAATATATCTAATATGAATTATTGCCCTTGTTCTTTTAAACGCGTTCGATTTTTGTCTCGTAAACACTCTACATGGCACAATTCTTGATGGATTTCGATGAAACTTGGTGTGAGAGTGTTTTATAACTCAAGGATGAACCCTATTGAAAATCAGCGAAATCGCAAAAATTTTTAGTATGAGTTACTGCTCTTGTTCTTGAAAACGCGTTCAATTTTAGCTTGTAAATACTCTAGTAGGAACAATTCTTAATGGATTTTGATTAAACTTGGCTTAAGTATTTGTTTTTACCCAAGGATGAACCCTATTATAAATCAAATAAATAGAAATATATTTATATAGTGTCAGTTATAGCCCTTGTTCTTGAAAGCGCGTTCAAGTTTAGCTTGTTAACACTCTAGAAAGAACAATTTTTAATGGATTTTGATGAAACTTGGCTTGAGTATTTGTTTTCTCCCAAGGATGAACCCTATTGAAAATTGAAAAATATTTAGTACAAGTTATTGCCCTTGCTTTTGAAAACGCGTTCAATTTAACTCGTAAACTCTCTAGAAAGAAAAATTTTGAATCGATTTCGATGAAACTTGTCTTTAGTATTTGTTTTCTCACAAGGATAAACCCTATTGAAAATCAGATAAATCGAAAAATATTTAGTGTCAGTTATTGCGCCTGTTTTCAAAAACACTTTCAACTTTTGGCTTGTGAACACTCTAAACATTCATTTTTGACAAAACTCGCTGAAATTGTTTAATATCAACTAAGGATGAGCCTTATTAAGAATTAAAAATATCAAAATATTATTAAGGGTGAACCCTATTGCAAAACATAAAAATACCGAAAAATATTTAATGAGTTGTTATTAGGTACAATTCTTGACAGTTCTTAATGAAACTAGAGACCCTAGAAAAAAATATATCGTGGAAGGTTGAATATTTCATTCCACTTATTGTTACCTTACTGAAAAGTTTTTATTCAAAATAAATGCTGCCAGTGGGCGTATATTACCTTGCCTGGCAAGCTATCTTTTAATTCTTAATGGATTTTGATGAAACTTGGCTTGAGTATTTGTTATCACCCAAGGATGAAGCCTATTGAAAACCAGTTAAATCGAAAAAAATTAAGTGCCATTATTGCCCTTGTTTTTGAAAATGTGTTCAATTTTTGGCTTGTAAACACTCTACAAAGAACAATTAATGACCAATTTTGATAAAACTTGGTGTGAGAGTATATTATAACTCAATTTTAGCTTGTGAACGTTCTTGAGAGAACAATTCTTAATGGATTTTGATGAAATTTGGCTTGAGTATTTGCTAACACCCAAGAATGAAGCCTATTGAAAACCAGTTAAATCGAAAATAAAATTATTGTCGAAAAAAATTTAGTGTCAGTTATTGCCCTTGTTTTTGAAAACGTGTTCAATTTTGGGCTGAAGGATGAACCCTTTTAAAAATAGAAAATATCAAAATATATTTACGAATTATTGCCTTTGTTCTATAAAATGTGTTGGATTTTTGCCTTGTTAACACTCTACAAGTCACAATTCTTGAGTGATTTTGACGTAACTTGGCATGAGTATTTGTAATCACCTAAGGATGAACCCTATTGAAATTCAGTTAAATCGAAAAATATTAAGTATCAGTTATTGCCCTTGTTTTTGAAAGCGCATTTAATTTGTGGCTTGTAAACACTCTACAAAGCACAATTATTGACAGCTTTTGACAAAACTTGTTTAATATCACCAAAGGATGAACCCTATTGAAAATCAAATATATTGAAATATATTTGATACGAATTATTGCCCTTGCTTTATAAAATGTGTTCGATTTTTTCCTTGTAAACACTCTACAAGTCACAATTCTTGAGCAATTTTGATGTAACTTGGCATGAGTATTTTTAATCACCTAATGATGAACCCTATTGAAAAATATTTAGTGTTAGTTATTGCCTTTTTATGGAAAACTCGTCAAAATGTTTAGCTTGTAAACCCTCTAGAAGGCACAATGATTTACAGAATTTGACAAAATTTGCTGAAATTGTTAATTATCACTCAAGGAGGAACCCTATTGAAAACAAGAAATATCACATAATATTTGATTGCCCTTGTTTTTTCAAATCATTTTGATTTTTTGGCTCATAAACACTCTATTTCTTGACTGATTTAAATGGAACTTGACATGAGTATGTGGAATCACCTAAGGATGAACCCTATTGAAAATCAGATAAATCTTAAGTACGCATTTGTGCATACTTAACAACCACAGCGTCCGGTTATGTACCGAATAAACTGGATGATCAAAAAAAGATCAACTCCATTTGAAAGACATTTGAGACTTGACGTACATACCTATGGTAGTACCCTACCGTGGGAAATCCCGTCATAATTAACCTAATTACGAGTTTATTAAGCACTTGTGGGACCATCTGGTATTTTTCCCAGTCATTAGAACACCTCTACTTTCTATTGATATAAGTTTACCGGTCCAATTATGGTATATATATATGAAAATAAGGGAACCCCTGTTTAATTGGGCAAAAGATATGATCATAATGAATATTTGGCTGTGAATCTGTTGTAGATATACTTCCATTTAAAGTGGTATCTTGTTTTACCAGACATCAGATTTTACTGGACCCTGTTTTGATTATTTGAGCTATTATATTGATATTAATAAGTTTCAGGTAGGTGTTCTATGTCATACATACTGTAAAAAACATTGTGTGATTTCATTATCTATTTTGGTAATAACATCATCAATTTCTAGTAATCACGGTAAACTTAAGATTATTATTTGTGTAAAATTTCATTCTTCATAAATATCTAATAGCTTAAAACTCATTATGATTATGTTTAATTGATGTATCTAGGTCTAATGTTACAGTTACTCTTGATAGATTAAGGGAATATAACACAGATTTTCAGTTAATAGCTCTAAAAGGCCCTGTACAAGGTTACATGACAAATTTTGTGTTTGTCAGTTTCTCTCTAATAGTATGTTTTACAATCACTATTTTCATACGCCCACAAATTTATTTGGGGCGTATATTGTAATCGCCCGGGGGTCAGTCAGTCATTTCATATTTGTTT
>JAUJPP010000057.1:0-20487 GCA_030562195.1 Nipponacmea schrenckii
TACGCCCACATGGAAATGTTGACGTATATTGCCGTCGCCCCTGTCCTTCGGTCCGTCCATCCGTCGGTCGGTCCGTCCACATTTGTTGTATCCACGATAGAGGCTACAGTTTTTATCCGATCTTGATGAAACTTGGTATACATGTATATATTGATGATTTTTCTGTCAAGTTCGAAAATGGAAATTATCGCATGAACGGTTTTTGAGTTATTGCACTTGACTTAGTAAAAACGCGTCAAATTTGGGTTGTATCCACAATAGAGGCTACAGTTTTTATCCGATCTTAATGAAACTTGGTGTACATGTATATATTTATGATATCTCAGTCAAGTTCGAAAATGGAAACTATCGAATGAACGGATTTTGAGTTATTGCCCTTGACTTATTAAAAACGCGTCAAATTTGGGTTGTATCCACGATAGAGGCGAAAGTTTTTCTCGATCTTAATGAAACTGCATGTATGGGAATTATCAAATGAACAGATTTTTATACGCCAACATGAATATGTGGACATATATTGTCGTTTCCCCTGTACGCGGTCTGCCGGTCTGTCGGTCCGTCAACATTTGTTGTAGACACTATAGAAGCTACAATTTTCTATGGATTTTAATGAAACTTGGTATGAGCATTGGTATTGATAAGACGGCGGTCAAGTTTGATTTGGACGATTTTTCGATAAACGGTTTCGGTGTTATTGCCCCTGCCTCTATATTTGTTGTAGACAAAATAGAAGCTACAATTTTCAATGGATTTAAATGAAAGTTGGTGTGAGCATTGGAATTGATAAGACAACGGTCAAGTTCGAATTTGAAGATTTTTAGATGAAGAGTTTTTTAGTTATTGCCCTTGACTTAGTAAGATTGCGTCAAAATTTTATTGTGGGTTCAATAGAAGCTATTATTTTCAATGGATTTTGATGAGACTTGGTGTGAGCATTGGAATTGATAAGACAGCAGTCAAGTTTGAATTTGGCAATTTTTTTTTAGTTTCGATGCAATAAATCCTCCAATTTTCAGAGGATTTTCATGAAACTTGGTGTGAGCATTGTAATTGATTAGACCTCAGTCAATTTTGGATTAGACCTCAGTCAATTTTGAATTTGACAGTTTATCAATGAACTGTTTTGAGTTATTGCCCTTGACTTTGTGAAATTGCGTCAAGATTCTATTGTGGTTTCAATAAGAAGCTTTAATTTTCAAAAGATTTTGATGGAACTTGGTGTAAGCATCAGAATAGATGAGACATTAGTCAAGTTTGAATTTCCAACTTTCCAACGAATGGTTTTTTGATTTATTGCCCTTGACCTAGTAATATTGCGTCAAAAATATTTGTGGGTGCAAAATAAGCTACAATTTTTTAATAGATTTGATGAAACTTGGTATGAGTTTAGATAAGATGGCGGTCATGTTTTAATTTGACGATTTTCCATGAACAGTTTTTGAGTTTTTGCCCTTGACTTCAATATCCATTTAGTGAATGTTTTTGAGTCATTGCTCAATTTATTTTTCAAATTGAATGCTGCCAGTGGGCGTGTGTTACCTTGCCTGGCAAGCTATCTTTTGAAAACGCGCCAAAATTTTTAGCTTGTAAACCCTCTAGAAGGCACAATGATTTACAGATTTTGACAAAATTTGCTGAAATTGTTAATTATCACTCAAGGATGAACCCTTTTGAAAACAAGAAATATCACATAATATTTGATTGCCCTTGTTATTTCAAATGATTTCAATTTTTTGGCTCATAAACACTCTGCAAGTCACATTTCTTGACTGATTTTAACGGAACTTGGCATGAGTATGTGGAATCACCTAAGGATGAACCCTATTGAAAATCAGAGAATTTCTAAAAATATTTAATATAAATTATTGCTCTGTTTTTTTTAAAAAAGCATCAAAATTTCAGCTTGTAAACACTTTAGAAGGCACAATGCTTTACAGATTTTGACAGAACTTGCTGAAATTTTAATTATCATTCAAGGATGAACCCTATTGAAAAGAAATATCACAAAATATTTAATATGAATTATTGCCCTTGTTCTTTAAAACACGTACGGATTTTGATGAATTTAGTTGAAATTGTTTGTTATCACCTTGTTATGTCCTTGTGTATTGGGCCTAATTCTGACCCATGTAAAATAAAGAGTTTATTATTATTATTATTAATCCTTTTAACAATCAAAAATACTGAAAATCTATAATGAATTATTGGCTTGTTATTAGGTATAATTCTTGACTGATTTTAAGGAAACTTAGTAATATTGTACATTTATCACCCTAGAAAAGAAGTATATGTATATTTTATTTTTTATTCAAAATCAATGCTGCCAGTGGGCGTATATTACCTTGCCTGGCAAACTATCTTCTAATTGCAGTGCGTTCGAAAACGCACTGCTTTGTTTTCGAAATGACTATTTTTTTTTTTTTTTCTCTTTCTGGTCACGCTCCCCAGCCATAACTGCAAATGTCTTACACAATCTGGCGTGATATTGTAACGTAATCTAGTGCTCGTTGTTGTTTAAATGTAAAATGACGCATTTTTGTTCTACCGGAAATGACGTAGAACGTCACAAATTATATTTTTGTTTACTAACTCACGGCTCGTTTTTGTATCCAATCTGGTTCGGACTTTTTTTATTTACTACTTATAACTTAGATTTACATAATAGCAGTTTAAAAATTTTGAAATTTTTACTTTTGTTGCTGACTTTTGAATTTTAAAATTTAACACTTTTTCTAACTTTTGCAATTTTGATTAGATCGAAATCAAAATTTGCAGTTAGATGAACATTTTTCTTGTCAAGAAAAATCTGTTTTCAAAATGTCGACATCACTTCCGGTTTCGGCGTCATACGTCGCTAAACTTCGAATTTTCACTTCCGGAATTCTAAAGATATTTGAATTTTTTTTTTTGCAATTAGTTACTATTAACCCATAA
Source organism: Nipponacmea schrenckii (assembly GCA_030562195.1). Classification (NCBI taxonomy): domain Eukaryota; kingdom Metazoa; phylum Mollusca; class Gastropoda; family Lottiidae; genus Nipponacmea; species Nipponacmea schrenckii. Next base: position 2,935 of record JAUJPP010000057.1, read on the forward strand.
TGATTTTATAATTAACAAAAATTGAACCGGAAGTAACAGATCAGTCGCCATCATTAAACCACTTACTTTTGTAAAGTGAAAAATTGGGCCTAAGGGGTTAATCGGACAATTGTAATTTGGATGTCTATGTAATCTTCAATCGATTGCTAACAATTCTTAGGAAGCCGAATTTTGAATTTCGATTTAGCTTACCTTTCATTTCCGGTTCTTTTTTTTCACTCAGTACCTAATTTTCCAACGTTCATATATCGTGACCTTGACCTTTGGTGACCATGTGACCTGCACAAAAGTTGTTGCCCTTGTCGAGATCTATCCATTGATGTCTTCATTTGTGTTGTGCAATGTCAACTTCCGGTTTAACAGCCATTTGAAAATTGCACTTTTTAACTTCGAAGAGCTCTGTCACGTGACCTAATTTAAATACGTCAAAATTTCTCTTATGTCTTTCCAATGGTGTATAACACTTTATATTTTGATCAAAATTGCGCTTTTTAATATTTGAAAATTTTGTTCTTAGTTCTATATTAATTGTGCGTGATTTATGAAAAAGCACGTTTTTTTTTTTAAATTTACGTCTTATTTTTTCACAAAAATTGGTAGATGAGTAGACAAAAAATTATCATTAAAGATTCCGATAAAACATTTTCCGAAATTAGCCGGAAACGTCCGGAAATGACAAAAAATGTAGAAAATCACAGAAATCGGAATTTTCGGATTAAATTTTTGCACAAACTTGCAATTTTATTATTCCACAGAATTAGTACCATCAATATCTTCATTTTGTATGTATGCCGTATATGCAAATTCCTAACCGTTTGATCGCCATCTTGAAATATGCAAATTATTGGAAAAATACTACTCGTCCGCCATTTTTAATCCTATTTTTTCAGACTTGTTTTAAAATATAATTTGGATAATTATCTAGGTCCTCTAGTGGCATATTTTTCAATTTCAAATTTGTCTTTGGACCAGGTCCTGCCAAAGTTTTTCTAAACTGACTTCCGTTTGAAAGTTCATAACTTTTGAACTCTACCATATGCATCCTTTTGATCTCAAAACAACATCACCAGAGAGGCACTGGACTGGAATCCCCAAGGGCATAGAAGACAAGGACGACCTTTACATAGCTTGAAAAGGATAAAACTGAAAGAGCTAGGAAGGATTGGCAAGACCTGGAATGAAGCAAAAAGAACAGCTCATAACAGAGTGAGATGGAGAACGTCTGTAGCAGCCCTATTCTCCGCAAGGAACGAAGAGGGCTAACTTACTAATATGCATCTTCTGCACAATCATCTTCATTGGCTAAAGGTTCATATGATACCTTGATTTCTAATTTTAGTAAAGAACATTTGGATTAATAGGGATCCAAAAATTGGTAATTTGCATATTTCTCGTATCTTCAGATGGTTATATCTCATGAACAAGACTCTTGGCAACATTCTAATTGACATTATTGTGATGTGATTTTCATCAGCTTTCTAACAATATCTTTATTTTAGCTATAGACCGAAAACTGATGAAAATACGCCTAGTAGAAAATAAGCGATTTTAACCTTCATATTTTTTTTATATTTAGTTCTATTTAACTAAAAAACAAAATTCGAACAGATTTATAATGTGCAAATTCCCAGCTTTCAAGCAATATATAAATCAATATGTATAAATAAAAATTGCGAAAAGTTTAAGAATAAAATTACACTCTAATTAAACAGATATAAATGCAACAGGTCATAAAGTCTGATTGTGTTAATTTCTTATCTTTTGGTCAAGACACAAATTTTGACATTTCCAGTTAGTATCCCAACCAATCAAAACAAGTCATTAGACTTTGTGGGCGTGGTTAAGCCCAGATATTTTACATCACTGTGTGTATTTTTCTTTCAATCGAAATAGGGTCTCGGAGGATCAGTCAATATGTGTTATTTTGATGGACATATAGAATCTATAACCGATTGCCGAAATTTATATGGAAACTGATTTTTGAATTTTTATTTGATTTTGATTTAATTACGATTAAAAATTATAAAAACTTCGAAGGTGTATATTGTGACGTTGACCTTTGGCGATCTTTATACCTGTACATATGTGATACGTTCTGTCCAATGACATATTAAGCTTTATAGCAAAATGTAAACTTTCGGTTTATCGGCATTTAAAAATTGCGAATTTTTCCTATAAAACGGTCAATTCACAAATTTTGACATTTCCAGTTGAAGTTTCCAAAACAAGTCAATGGACTTTGTGGGCGTGGTTAAGCCCAGATATTTCTACATCACAAACCTTAATGATTGCCAGTCTATTAACAAGCTCAAATGTCACGTGTTAAATCATGAATAAATCATCTCTTCCAATAATCGCAAAATCAATCTACATTCTATCCTTAAATGACAGCCAGGAGACCAACAAATTCTAAATAGCTCGAAAGCTGCAGAACTGTTACAAACAGGTCTAGCTATTCTTTCCAATGGTGTATAACATTTGATATTTGATCAAAATTGCACGTTTTAAATTTGCAAATTTTGTAATTTCTTCTATACTAACTGTGTGTATTTTTCTTTAAATCGAAATAGGGTCTCGGAAGATAATTCAATTTGTGTTATTTTGATGTACATGTATATAGAATCTATTGCCGAAATATATATGGAAACCGATTTTTGAATTGTTATTTTGATTTTGTTTTACACCTAAATTAAGATTGATAAATAAATAAATAAACAAATTAAAAGTATCAACGATCTGGAAAGTTAATTTATTCCGAGATCAATTTGTAATCTCAAATAAGGTGTTATGTCCCTTAGACCACAAATTTGTTTTTTCGACGTTTTGTTTTACACACTAAACAGATATAAATGTTACAAGAAGAGTTAAGAAGATAATGTAAAAAAGTCAAATTGTGTTAATTTCTTATCGTTTGGTCAAGACAAATTTTGACATTTCCAGTTTAAGTATCGCAACCAATCAAAACAAGTCATTATACTGAGTAGACGTGGTTACGTTCTATTTTAAATGACAGCCAGGAGATATAACAAATTCTAAATATCTCGGAAGCTGCACAATTGTTACAAACAGGTCTAGTTATTATTATGGAATTGGATATTATAAATGCAACGTTTCACCCATGCAATAGAAGGGACGCGCACTGCCTTGGTACCATCTAACGGTTCTAGTTTTGTTTAGTATTGGATTGTAATTTTCATTGATATTGTCAGGACCAAAAATAATGCCTAAAAGTTTGATTTTAGATTTGATATATTCTGCCAGAGTGACTGGTATGTGGTGGGTAGCAATCCCCCCAAAAGTAAGAATTTCAGTTTTCGAGTTGTTAATTTTTGAGCCCGTTGCTGATTGTAATTTCTTCAAGTCGAGTTCAAGGTGGTCAAAAGACTGAGCGTCTGTAATGATGACGGTCATCGGCATGTTGTATAGTTTTAATCTCCAGCAGGTAGTTAGGAATTTTAACTCCCTGTAAACCCACATTGTTGTTGATATTCAGGGCCAGAGGGTGTATTGCAAGTGAGTAGTGCGCCATGGAGAGCGGGCATCCTTGTTTGACTCCCCGTATTCCGTTAACGCTCCCCTAACTTGGCAGCACACCCTCAGGTCCTTGTACAGAATCTCAATCCATTTGAGGATATTTGAATGAAGGCCAATGGCGGTCAGTAGTTTGGTCAGGTAGGCTCTGTTGAGCCTATCGAAGGCCTTCTCCTGGTCATAAGCGAGTAGGGCTAAGCTGGAATTTTTTTGATTACAGTGTTTTATTATGCTGTCAATCGAGAGCAGGTTATTGATAATGGTCTTATCTTCCCCTGCTCCCGACTGAGTGTCTAGTAAAACACTGTTCAGAATTTTTGTCAGTCTGTTGGTGATCACCTTGGCAATTATTTTATAGTCTACCCTCAGCAGAGAGATAGGCCTATAATTTTTTAGATCAGTGCGAGCTCCTTTATTCTTATAATTAATAGTCAAAATAGAAGTTTTCATTGTATCAGTGAGCTTTTGTCTGAAGTAGACATTGTTAATAATTTCGGAAAGGTCGTCTTTCTTTCTTTTGGGATCCCATCGATCCCGGGTGATTTTTTATTCTGAATGTGTTTCAAGGCGGTAATAATCTCATGAGATGAAATGATTGTCTCACTGATCAGGTCCCTGTCTGTTAACGATAGACTAGAAATACCAGAGTCCCTGATATAGGCAGATAGTTCAGACGTGTATAAATTTTTGTATGTCTATATTGGACAAGTCGCTTTCTATGAAGGGGGTTTTAGACCGAATTAAAGCCCCCTTACTCAAGATATTCTGAACCGATTTGATGTCCTGTATCAGGGATTGGTGTAATTTGTTAAAGTGACCATCGGCCAGATTAAACTTTCAATTTAGCATTTATATAGGTCAGCAAATTACGTCGGTAGGAAATAACGTTTTTTCCAAAAAATTCTTTGCACACGGATACCTCGTTGCTTTAGCCATATGCTCCTAGAAAATCAGATGTTTCGGCCTTTCTGTTGCAATTTTGCGACATTTCCAAAGTCTCACTCTGTGTCACTTGTGGCTCTATTTTTTTTTTTTGTCGAATTTATACAGGGCACACAGCCTAGGCTGCAATAGTAACAGCAATTTCACAACTTCTATGAACCTTCTGTTGTGGCGACGTTTCTATTCAATATAAATTGGAACATTTTTGCAAAAGTGCTGCATTGCAATATGCCTAAAAAGTCGGTCAGTGGCTCTAGAACTCGCATTTTTGGATCGATTTTAGTCGGGTTTGCATTTTTGGAAACTTGAAATAATTTCCAAAAAGATAGCATTTTAAAAATTTCCAAATTCGTAGCACACATTTTTTAGCCGTATTTTGCACATTTTTGCAACTTTGCCATTTTAAGACCGATTGATCTGAAAATTCGGGTTCCTTCAAGTGTCACGAATATAAAAAACATTGGCAGAGTCAAATTTTTTGCTTCATTTACGGTTTCAACGTAAAAATGGGTTTAACTTCCGGTTGACCTACTTGTGCTGTAATTGATGTATCGCAAAAAAATTTATGTCAATCTTAATTAAATTAGAAGACAAAAAAACGAAGAAGAAAAAATCCGAACCGGAAGTGAAACTTTGGCCGCCATCTTGAAATGTCACTTTTTTGTAAAACTCAAAATGGGGCCTCAGGGTTATGTCTAATTTCCGTGATAATTACATTTCTGGAATCCTCAGTTGATTGCGAAAAAAAAATTGCGAGCCGATTTTTGAATTTCGCTTTTGCATTTTAGCAACATCCGGTTGAATTTTTTCGAAGTTTGGGGGCTTATTTCTCGTAACCTTGACCTTAGGTGACCGTGACCTTTAGTAGGTCAAAGGTCATTGACCTTGTTTATCAGTTAATACTTTGACATTTTATAGCTGCTCGAAAACAGCAAAATTCACACCTTTGGGCTGCTCTAGAGCGTGACCTAATTAATTTAGAGTATTAATATTTTCAGATTCTTAAGTTGTTTTTTGTCCTTTTTCCAGTGATATATAACAAAAGTTTGTAAAATTAAAATTGAAGTTTTTGATTTTTGAAAATAACAAGTACATTTTGCCGTGTTTACGTTTTTTTGAAATGTATGTGTGTATATTGCGTGATCTATTGGATGTACAGACTTCAAATTTGTACTGTTAATATACATTTAAAATGAGATTAGTTTCACACTAAAAATAATGAAATGGGCGTGGCACGTCTTGGTAAATTTCTAATTTATCCTTTATATCGGTCAGCGAATTACGTCTGTTGGAAATAGCATTTTTAAAAAAAGTACTTTGCACACAGATAATTCATTGCTTTGGCCAGTTTATCCCAGAAAATCAGATGATTCAGCCTGTTTGTTGCAATTTCTGGACAATAGCAAACCGGTTGATTTTTTTCGAATGACCTTGACCTTTGGTGACTTTGACCTTTAGTAGGTCAAATGTCGTTGACCTTGTTTATCAGTTAATACTTTGACATTTGACCTCCGACGTCACTTCTGGGTTTATAGCTGCCCAAAAACAGCAAAATTCACAACTTTGGACTGCTCTAGAGCGTGACCTAATTAATTTAGAGCGTTCTTTTTTTCAGATTCTTAAGGTGCTTTCTAACCTCTTTCCAACAATGTATACATTTAGAATGTGATAAGATTCACGCCAAAAAAAATGAGATGGGCATGGCACATCCGGGTAAACTTCCAATTTGCCATTTATATGGGTCAGCGAATTACGTCTGTAGGAAATACCTCGTTGCTTTGGCCACTTTCTCCCAGAAAATCAGATGTTTTGGCCTGTTTGTTGCAATTTGCGACGTTAGCAAAGTCCCACTCTGTGCCACAAGTGGCTCTAGTTTTTGATTGTTTTTCATGCATTGTAATCTGCATTTTTGGAGTTTAATGTCTTTTATACTCGCATAATGACATCTAACAATTCAAAATTGGAAGAATACTCAGCCAATAATTCAATATCTTGGCAATATCTGTCGGCTGTCAAATAGTCAATCATCACTTGACTCATTCCCCCTTGAAGTAAAAAAACAATCCCTTTCGTCCATATTAAAAATGTCGACACTGGCATAACCTTGGCAAAGAGTCGGCACTTTTCTTTTAAAATCTTCCACTACGTCCATGTTAACATCGGCACGTTCTCCACTCATGGTTCCAAAAATAATGTTATGTCGTTGTAAAAAAAATTGCAACCAGCCACAAGAAGCTTTAAAGGGATAATAGGCGTTAGAATACACTCGTCCTACGGCTTATATTTGTGTTTCATATTGACTATTAGTTAAATAAGTATGCATCCCACACTTTACCAAATTTTAAAAAGCCACAATAAAAATATATTCGGAATTTTAAAAAAAAGTGAGCCAGCGACGATTCCATTCAGTTTGAGAATAAAAGCGTCTGGTAAATCAACGCTAAAACATCTCGTGGAATTCAACAGTAGGGGTCAAGGTCGCGTGAAAATTCACATGTTAGAGTTACTTCCCTTTATATTTACACGATTTAAAAATCGCTTGATGGATGGCTCAAGCGTTTTATAATTAACTACTTTATTTTGGGGATTTATCGGATTTTAGAGGGATTTTGATGGATATATACTGTTATTGTCCAAATTTGAGTGAACTTAAAATTTTATGTTCATTCTAACGCCTATTATCCCTTTAAAAGATTCAACACCCAACTCACTTGCAAATTTCAATGCCTTGGCTTGGGTTAGCGGTCCATTCACTGTTGTATTTCGGGAACAACAGTCTTTAAAAAATTCCCAAGTCAATTCATTAACTTCTTCATTACCTGTGGTCCCCTTGGCCCGTTTACGATCGGGAGAAGCATTATGTTCATAATCATCTAATATTTCTGCCTTTCATTTTAAAATTGACTGAATTTGGGTTTTACCAACACCAAGAGATTCTGCTATCTGGCGACCACTATGACCCGACTTAGCTAGATTGATGACCTTGACCCGATCTTTGAGAGTAAGATATTTTCTACTAGATTTTGACGACATGTTGATTGTAAATTCAATGAGAATGAAATTCCCTGATGTATTAGCTTATTTAAAGACAATTTAGAACTAGAGCCACAAGTGGCACAGAGTGGGACTTTGCTAACGTTGCAAAATTGCAACAAACAGCCTGAAACATTTGATTTTCTGGGAGAATCTGGCCAAAGCAACAAGGTATCTGTGTGCAAAGTACTTTTTTGAAAAACGTTTTTTCCTACAGATGTAAAGCGCTGACCGATATAAGTGAAGAATTGGAAGTTTACCCGGATGTGCCACGCCCATCTCATTTATTTTGGCGTAAATCTAATCACATTTGAAATGTATATTTGCGGTACAAATTTGAAGTTTGTACAGCTAATAGATCACGAGATATGCACAAATACATTTCAAAAGAACAAAATATACTTTAATTTTAAAAGTGCAAAAATTAAATTTTTATTTTAAAAATTTTGTTACACATCGCTGGAAAGTGGACAAAAAGCGCCTTAAGAATCTGAAAAAAAATAACCCTCTAAATTAATTAGGTCACGCTCTAGAGCAGTCCAAAGTTGTATAAAACCGGAAGTAGACGTCAAAGGTAAAATGTCAATTTGTCAACTGAAAGCCAAAGTCCGTGACCTATGACCTTGTAAAGGTCAAGGTCACCAAAGGTCAAGGTCACGAGAAATAAGCCCCACAACTCGAAAAATAACTGATACTTTTTGCTAATGTTGCGAATTGCAACAAACAGGCCGAAGCATCTGATTTTTCGGGATCCACTGGCCAAAGCAATGAGGTATCTGTGTGCAAGGCACTGCCTACAGCCGTAATTCGCTGACCCATATAAATGGTAAAATGGAATTTTACCCGGATGTGCCACGCCCATCTCATTTTTTTTATATGAATGTAATCACATTCAAAATGTATATTCACGTTACAAATTTGAAGCTTGTACATCTAATAGATCACGAGATATACACACATACATTTCCAAAAAACGCAAATACGGCAAAATGTACTTTTATTTTCAAAATCAAAAAATTCAATTTTCATTTTAAAAACCTTTGTTATACATCGTTAGAAAGAGGACAAAAAGCACTTTAAGAATCTGAAAAAAATAACACTCTAAATTAATTAGGTCACGCTCTAGAGATTTCCTAAGTTGCGAATTTTGCTGTTTTCGGGCAGCTATAAAACCGGAAGTAGACGTCGGAAGCCTAATGTCAAATTGTCAACTGATAGCCAAAGTCAGTGACCAATGACCTTGTAAAGGTCAAGGTCACCAAAGGTCAAGGTCACTAGAAATAAGCCCCCAAACTTAAAAAACTGATTTTTTTTTAGCAAAGGTCGCAAAATTGCAACAAACAGACAGAAACATTTGATTTTTTGGGATAAACTGGCCAAAGTAATGAGGTATATGTATGCAAGGTACTTTTTTGAAAAACGTTATTTACTGCAGCCGTAATTCACTGACCGATATAAATGGTTAATTTGAAGTTCACCCGGATGTGCCACGCCCATCTCGTTTTTTTGGACAGAAATCTAATCATATTCAAAATGTAAATTCACGGTACAAATTTGAAGCTTGTACAGCTAATAGATACACACATACATTTTAAACAAGCGAATATACGGCAAAATGTACTTATCTTTGCAAAAATCAAAAACTTCAATTTTCATTTTACAAACTTTTGTTATATATCGTTGGAAAGAGGACAAAAAGCACCTTAAGAATCTGAAAAAAATAACACTCTAAATTAATTAGGTCACGCTCTAGAGCAGTCCAAAGTTGCGAATTTCGCTGTTTTTGGGCAGCTATAAAAACGGCAGAAGATGTTGGAGGTCACGGTCACCAAAGGTCAAGGTCACGAGAAATAAGCTTTTAAAAATTGGAAATATTCAACCGGAAGTTGCAAAAAAGCAAAATCGAAATTCAAAAATCGGCTCCCATACATTTTTTCGTAATCGAATAGACTTTCTAAAAATACAAATAACACACAAGTCGCTCTTACAGTAGAGGCCCCATTTTGAGGTTTACAAAAAAGTGACATTTCAAGATGGCGGCCAAAGTTTCACTTCCGGTCCGGATTTTTTCTTCTTTGTTTTTTTGTATTCTAATTTAATTAAGATCGACATAAATTTTGTTGCGATACATCGATTACAGCACAAGTAGGTCAACCGGAAGTTTAAACCCTTTTTTTGTTGAAACCTGAAATAAAGCAAAAATTTTGACTCTGCCAATATTCTTAACACTTGAAGGCACCAAAATTTTCAGATTAATCGGTCTTAAAATAGCAAAGTTGCAAAAATGTGCAAAATACGGCAAAAAAATGTGTGCTACGAATTTTCGAATTTTGAAATTTTTAAACTGCTATCTTGTTGGAAATTGTTTCAAGTTTCCAAAAATGCAAACCTGACGAAAATTGATCCAAAAATGCGAGTTCTAGAGCCACTGACCTACTTTTTAAGCATGTTGCAATGCAGCCCTTCCGGTTGTGCAAAAATGTTCCAATTTATATTTAAGGAACACGGTGCCACTACAGAAGGTCTAGAGAAGTTGAGATAATATTGCAACTATCGCAGCCTAGGCTGTGTTCCCTGTGTAACTTTCGAAAAAAAAAAAAAAAAGAATTGACAAACCGAAAACAAACTGGGACTTTGCTGAAAGCAAAGTCCCACAATGACATGAATCACTCACTATTGAACACGGATTAAAGGATTAATTAGAGGTAGGCTATTCGTTAACACCCGTTAACAGTAATTTGCGTTAATTAATGATTAGCGTGGTCGTTTATTAGGCGATAATTGGCCAATTTACAATTTCGGTGGTCGCTGGTCGCGTTGAAGGAGTGGTCGTTTAATAAGCATAAATATTATTGAAATATCGTCGGGGGGAATTGAGGCGGTCGCTTACAAGGAGCGGTCGCAGAATGGGCGTGGTTGCATGAAGGACTTTTACTGTATATCCTTATTTTCATCTTCTTTTTGCTCTTACTTTGATATCATCAGATGAAATATCAGAAAAAAAGGTCTCTCCGTGTTTAAAAATTGGATTATTCATACTAAATATTATCCATTGGCTTGACTTGGGATGTATTTCTTAAGGTGGATTGAAATATAAATATATCGTTTCACTTGATGAATACATTGTGTGTAGAAGACACCTGCAGAGTATGTTTGCCATGGTCTAAATCACAACCTGAACCCGCATAACTATTAATCAATGAGTTGTGTTGATTACAATTAGTTTAACTTTGTAGGGCTATTATCTAAGTAAGATAGAGTCCTCAAACTGTCTATTATGTTAGAGAGAGAACAGTGTTCGGGGCTGATGCCCTTCACAAACTGACCTCTCTCTAACATAATAAGACAGTTTTCGGCCTCTATCCCTTACTTATCAGCTGATCTCAGGGTACGACTTGGGGTATAGATATCTATTAATTTAATTAAATATGAAGGAGCTAAATTGTGTAAACATTTCAAAGTTAACAATAAGATTTTGAACTCAATGCGATATTTGACAGGTAACCAATGCAAATCAGACAGTACAGGAATAATATGATCAGTTCGTTTCAGTCGAGTTGTCAGTCGTGCAGCTGTGTTCTGAACACGTAGCTTATCTAAAAGTTTTTAAGGTCAAACCAATCAATAAAGAATTAAAATTATCTAAACGAGAAGTGACTAATGAATTAACAAGTGATTTAGTATTATCTATGGACAAATATTTTCGTATTCTAATATTAAAATAACAAACTTTACAAACATTATTCATATTGACCTGTGCCTCCATGTTCAAATGAGAATCAACTATAACACCAATGTTCCTAGCAGACAATGAAGGATCAATTGTGGCATTTTCAATAATGATAGAACTCTTATAACAATTTGTTTTACTAATCTGGTGCTTTGAACCTAAAATCATATAAGCTTACTCTGTTTTATCATCATTCAATTTCAAGAAATTCTTGGACATCCATGATCTGATTTCCGATATGCAGCTTTCAAGATGACATTTTGATAATTTAAAAGAGGCAGGAGACAAAGGGTTAAAAGAAATGTACAGCTGGGTATCATCCGCATATAAACGAAAATTTAAACCATACTTTCTTACAATGTCACCTAATGGTGAAGTGTATACAGTGAATAGAATGGGACCTAAAACCAATCCTTGAGAAACGTCATAAGTTTAAACTGACCCTGAGGAAGATTTACTATTTACTAAAATGCATTGTTTTCTGTTTGTAAGATAACTTTGTATGAGTGCTAGAACTTTGCCTGAAATACCAAATCTATTTTGTAATCTCTTACAAGTATGGAGATATCAACGTATCAAATGCAGCAGATAAATTGAGAAGTAGTAGAATTAAACATTTCTTTTTATCAATATCAAGTAGAATATCATTAAACACATGAATTAAGGAAGTTTCGGTGGAATGGTGTCTCTTGTAAGCACTCTGAAAATCTTCAAATAAATTGTTATCTGCTACGTAACTTTTCTACTGAGAAGCAATGCATTTTTCTAGCAACTTAAATTTGAAACAGGTCTGTAGTTTTTATACGCCCACACATAAATGTGGGCGTATATTGTAGTCGCCCCTGTCTGTCTGTCTGTCTGTCCACAATTGTTGTGAACACGATAGAGACCACATTTCTTGATGGATTTTGACCAAATTTGGTGAGTGTGTTTGTTATAACCCAAGGAAGAAGCCTATTGAAAATCAGACCAATCGAAAAATATTCCATGAGTTATTGCCCTTGTTTTTGAAAACACATTTATTTTGCGTTCAAAAATGTGTTGTGGACATGATAGAGAGATGGTTTATTATAAAATTTGATGTTTAAAATATTGCATTTACTGATACCTCTTGTCCACCAACCGAATAACTAAAGCTGCCAATGGGCGTGTTACGATGGGCCATCGCTATTTTTAAATATATTTGATGAAACTCGGTATGAGTATATAAATAGATAAGATGGTGGTCAAGTTTGAATTTGACGATTTTCAATGAATAGTTTTTGATGTCTTTGCCCATTGATTTCAATATTCAGTGATTTTTTTTTTAGTTATTGCTCAATTTTTTATTCAATTTATTACTGCCTGGAAAGCTATCTTTAATATTTTGGAAGAGAAAAATAAAAAAAGTTTCGTCACTCTCACAGGCTTGGGGTATGTTTTTTCCAGCATTATGATCAAGAAGTATATTCACAAGATCTTTTTGTTTATTTGAACTGATAATAATGATATTCACATTTAGCATTCTCAATTAATTTATTCTCGTTATTTTTGTGTTCTTTGTAAATCATTTACAGTAAATGTTTTTGTGGATTTACAGTTTGGTTTTCCTCCATTTTAACACAGCCTTATTACGATCTCTTTTGGCTTCGAGAATAGAGTTGTTAATCAATTGAGTATTTGGGCGTAAGATGACAGATTTAGTTTGTAATGGGAGAATCGAATCAAGTATTACAGTAAGTTGGGCATTGTATTGAAGGTCTTGTAAATTTACATCTGTTGACTGATTTCGAGCTAAATCTGACGAAGATATAATGGTTTTCAATTCACTGATGTTCAATGTTTTGTTCTATCTAAATTTTAGTGTCTTTCTAATTGACTCTGGTTTACCTCTCTTACTTCTTTTTGTCTTTTTAAAAACAAATATACCAAATTGCTGAAGAGTTGATTTTAACTCACTATGAATGTTCACATTTTTATTGTTAAAAGAAAACAAACTTTGCTGACTATATGACCAACCCATTGATCACAGTTCAGTTTTTTGAGTACTAATTACTTAATTCATTAGATAGCACTATTGAAAAAAAAGAAATTGTCTATAGTTTAAAAAATAATCCATAAAATAACTTTTGATGCACAAAATCCTTTAGAAAAATCGTTCATAAACACATGTATCCAAAAATAATTAGGTTCTTAAACTTTAAAACAGAGTAATTGATAAAAAATTCAGAGAGCTCAACAAGCAGCTACTAAGCACAAGGGAGATTACTCGTACAATGCCTTTCTTAACTTGGTTGGGGTGGTTGGAGTTAAAGTGGAGTTATTGGTCGGTGTGGGTAGGTTTACGGTGTACATTGTACATTGGTGGATAGAGTGGTGCTGTGGATAGGAGAGCTGATCATTAGCCTCAGTTTCAATGGTAAATTTGGTACGATTTTCTCTGCTGTTTAGGTAACTGAGTAGCTGGTGGGGGTCATCAGTTTCCTTAAACATGGCGAACTCATCATCCACTTTGCGGAACCAATATATCAGTGAGATAGGCGAAGTGAGTGAACGCTGAATAACCAAGAACTCCCAGCAGTACCCAAACCCGTAACATCAATCCGATCCTACCAGATCAGAAGAATCCTAAAACAAACTGTTGGGATTGAAACAGTATACTCGTCTGGGCCAACCATCAAGGACATCCTCCATGCCAATGGTAAACTCCAGCCCTCTACACCTTAAGCACCCAAAGGCTGCGTCTACAAAATAACCTGTTCATGCAATGCTGAATATATTGGTGAAACCAGGCACCCCAAAAATGATATAACACAGGAACATCTATCCCTAGCCCCAACCCAAACATCAGCAGTATCCGAACACCTTAAAAACATGAGATGATTTAATGTCAATAGAAGACACGAAACCAAAACCGAAAACATCAAAGCTCTGACAAAACATCAAAACAATAAAAAGACAGATGAATGAAGCCATCCAAATAAGAAGATTTTAACACCAACTAAACAGAGACACTCAACCCAAACTAAACAGAGACACAGGATGTATCTACATCCCCCATGCATATGACCCCCTCATCATATTATAATTCATTGTTTCACCAGATTTAATTTTACTCTTTTTTTTTTTACAAATTTCTTTGGAGTTTTGTACTTTCTCTTTTATGTTTTTATGTCTTTTTATGTTAATTATGGCCTCTTTTCTCATTTCCTCTTCTCTTTGATGCATTAGAATTGATAAGACTGCGGTCAAGATCGAATTTGAAGATTTTTCAAAGTTTTTTTAGTTATTGCCTTGACTAAGCAAAATTGCATCAAACTTTTATTGTGGGTGCAATAGAAGCTACAATTTTCAATGGATTTTGATGAAAGTTGGTATGAGTATTGAAATTGATAAGACAGCAGTCAAGAACGAAATTGACAATTTTTTCGATGAACCTTTTTTTAGTTATTGCCCTTGACTTAGTAAGATTGCATCAAAATTTTATTGTGGGTGCAATGAACAGTTTTTGAGTTATTGCCCTTGACTTAGTTACATCACGTCAAAATTTATTGTTGATGCAATAGAAGCCACAATGTTCAATGGATTTGAATGAAACATGGTATTTGAATTGGAATTGATAAGGCTGTGGATTTCAACAAAACTTATTGTGAGGATTGGACTTGATAAAACGCCGCTCAAATGCAAATATGACTATTTTTCGAAGAATGGTTTGCAATTTATTGCCCTTGATTTAGTAAAATAGTGTCAAATTTTTATTTTGGGTGCAATAGAGGCTACTTTTTCCAATGGATTTTGATGAAACTTGGTGTTAGCATTGAAATTGATAAGATAGGGATCAAGTTCGAATTTGACGATTTTTCTATGCACGGCTTGCAAGTAATTTCCCTTGACTTTGTGTAATCAGGTCAAAATTTTATTGTGGGTGCAATAGAGGCTACAATTTTCAAGGGATTTTGATGAAACTTGGTATGAGCATTGGAATTGATAAGGCAGTGGTCAAAATTGAATTTTACAATTTTTGGATAAACAGTTAATGAGTAATTGCACTTGAATAAGTAAAACCTCGTTAAAATTTTATTGTGAGTGCAATAGAAGCTACAATTTCCAATGGATTTTGATGAAACTTGGTGTTAGGGTGAGATGAGAATAGTATTCTCAAGAAAGCACTGGCCTAGGTCATGAAGTAAGAAACAACATTATAGGATGAGATAGTGTAAACAATAGTTAAAAATGGTTAAGGTTATAATCATGAAAAGTATGGAAGGCTTGATCTTTCAACGGTTTCAACAAAGTAACTTTTTAATTTTGGTCCTCATTATCCTGTTCAAATACTGGAGCCCATTGACCTATAATAAACTAAAGTGTATGCTTGATGACATTTGACTAATAATTATTTAAGGTAATATGTGATATATTTATATATATAAAACAGTTATGGATTTGAAAAAACGTTTTGCAGTGGTTCAAGTCTGCCATGGACTAAATGGTTACTAAGATTTTTATTCCTCTTGAACGCGGTAACAATTCTTTTAGTATAAACCTGTGGATATTTCTGTTGTAGAGTTTTGTAGTATTTTTTTACAATTACCGATGCGTTGGTAGCAGTATGATTATAGGTGGTGATGAAGGGGATTATTTGGTTGTCATGCTGAAGGTTTAAGCCATTCGGATATACTGTGTCCAACTGGTCCATCCAATAGCTCTCTCGCTGCAATCTTCTATGTTTTGGCTTAATATTAATAATAATAATAATATGCCTATTTATATAGCGCTAAATCCACAAAAAAGTGCTCAAAGCGCTCAAACAGTTTGTTTGCTCTACATTCTGTCAATTCCCATAATACTGCTGGAACAGATAAGTTATTAGACGCGATTTGAATATGGCTAAGGTTGGCATTGATTGTAATTGAGTCGGAAGTTTATTCAACTTGTCTGCAGCAGCCACAGAAAAGGTTCTTTGTCCAAAAATTGACAATCTCTTTTTGGGGACAACTAGTTGGTTTAGGCTTTCCGATCTTAAACGTCTGTTTGGAACGTAGGGCTTAATTAAATCACAGAGATAGTCCGGGGCTAGTCGATTAACACACTGATAGGTAAGATTGAGAATTTTAAAGTCTATTTGAACGGATATTGGCAACCAATGGAGGGCCTTGAGAACCGGAGTTATGTGGCACTTATATGTTGATTTTGTGACCGTTCGTGCAGAGACATTCTGAATTCGTTGTAATCTATTTAGTTGTATCTGTGGAAGGCCAGTGAGAAGACTGTTGCAGTAATCTATTCTAGAAAGGATCAGGCAAAGAACAAGAGCTGCAGCCGCGTCTTCAGTCAGAAGATTGCGAATCGATCCTATGTTCCTTAAGTGACAAAAACACTTTTTACAGAGATCGTCAACTTGTTTGTTTAGACATAAATTACTGTCCAGCACTACGCCAAGATTCTTCACGTTGGAAGATGGAGAAAACTCTATGTCACCTATTTTTAAAGTGGTAGAGTTAAGATTTGATAATCGTATTTTTGGTCCAAAAATTATAAATTCGGTTTTGTCCTCATTTAATTTTAAATGGTTCACATCCATCCAAATTTTAGTATTAGGCATCGACATAACCGCCTCAATAGGCATAATTACCAAGTCTTCAATGGAGTGGTCGGGGAGGTTAAAGTGGTTCGCAATAGGTCTGTTTTTGCCATGTACGATATCGTAACGATGGCCATTAAAACGGGTTCTTAACATATTTGACTTCGCATTTTTTACAAGAAATTAGGTATATTAAATTTTGGTCAACACAAGAAAGTTGGTCACGCATGATGAAATATTTGCCGGTCTTTTTGTTTTGAAAATAATGAGAAATAGGTACATGAACGCAGGTACGACACGCAGAACCTCTACACGGTGCTGATCCAAGGCCATTAAAAGGGGGAGGGGGGTTACTCTTTTTCTGAAGGTTCAAAAGGGTGTCGTTTTTAATTTGGCGCAGGAAACATTTTGAGTAACCCCTTTCTCGTAATTTATCAAAAACAAGTCTACACACGGAATCAAAGTCGGTCTGTTGTGTACAAATTCTATGGAACCTTAGAACTTGTGATTTGATAATGCCAGAAAATGTGTGTTTCGGGTGAAAAGAATTTTTAAATAAAAGTTGGTGGGTATCAGTCTCTTTGAAATATACTTTGATATCAAGTTTTCTATTTTTCGTCAAAATTGGTACCCTTGAACACTGTCGTGTCCAGGAAGTTCATACTTGTTTCGCTAATGTTTGCTGTTAATTTTACTGATGGATGATGGTTATTCAGAATTTCAAAATACTGCCAAAATTTTTTTAGCGATTCGGTCC
>JAUJPP010000568.1:0-11992 GCA_030562195.1 Nipponacmea schrenckii
CAGATGTATTGAAGACATTTCTATGTTTCTCAGTCATCTAGATATTTATTATTATTACTAATCTATAGAATATTGTGATAACTAGTACTAAAAACTCATGTATATATATATCTCTATTCACTTGGTTATATATAGCATGTTTGATCCATTTCTTTATAAATGTATATTATTATCGGTGTCTACATGTATATTATTTCAACTTTGTATATCATATACTTTAAGGAGAGGGTACTATAGGCGACAGGATGTTCCCTTATTCAATTATGTAAACAAATATTGTTTATACAAAAAAAAAATCTTCCAGATACAACGCCGCCTGAATTTACAGATTGTCCGGGTTCCCCAATCATGGTGAATCCATTAGAAGAAATACCAATGACGGTTCCTAATGCTACCGATAACTCGGGTATGGTTACTGTAGGTGTTTCTGAAAAAGTCGGTACGAAAAGTTGGTTCTCAGAAGATTACAATTTAACGTATACAGCCGCTGACGGTGAAGGAAACCACATCGAATGTGTCGTTCAATATAAAGTTAAAACTGGTAGGTTCAATTAACTCTATTTTCTATAATCGAATAGATTTTTCGCGTGATGTTATTTTCGGTTATTGCAATATGTACGAATTTTCTTGTACATTTTACAACTACACTAAGACTTGGCTTTTATAAGGATTAACGATATTAAGAAAAAATATTATACGATATTCCAGATGGTTATAAAGAGTTTAGATACTTAATCTAAAATGGACGTAAAAAGAATAGATATTAATTCTATGCATACTGAAGTAAATCAGAAAAATTACAAATCATTTTTATGCGAATGTTTTTCCGAGGATATGTAATGAGTATCAGTAACCTATTATGTCTTATAATAGTTATTAACAATTAAAGTGTTAGAGGACGCACAAGATATATAGATATACTATTTCTAATCTTTAATAACTCAACTTTTCACATGTTCATACATGCAGCGTTGAGTTGAATAACATAATAAGTCTGATAATATATATAGAAATATAACGTTATTAGAAATTGCCTAACAGTAAAATTAAAGTATTATTATCTTTAAGTTGGAATGAAACCAGACTTGACATGTCCAGACCATCTCACCCTTTCTGTGAACGGCATGACTTCAAAGACAAAGGATTTGAGCGAGGAAATCACATCAAATGGTCAATTGACCATTACCCCACCAACTTTTAACTACGATTTTTCCACCATTAACACGTTTACTCAAGTTACTGTTATATCTACTGGTCAATCAGGTCTGACTTCACAGTGTACATTTTTAGTCGGGGTCAAGGGTAAGTATGAATTGAATTTACAGAGGGAGCCGGGCAAGGATTTGGGGAAACAAACAGATTCAAAACTTATTACACCCTGCCTGGTTCGAGTTTTTCAAAATTTTGATGTCACAATATATTTGTCAAACATAAAACTCAGAAATTCCAATGGTTTTTGATAAAAAGATACATAATGCAATGAATAAATAATCAAGAATTCTGTCAATCAATCAATAATTTGTATTCTAATATTGTAAATAAATTATATGAAAAGTTTGTAAATTCAATAGTAGCAACATGTTTCAGTTTCTGCTTTAATTTTCATACGCCCACATGAATATGTGGACTTATATTGTCGTCGCCCCTGTCCGTCAGTCTGCCGATCCGTCAACATTTGTTGTAGACATAATAGAAGCTACAATTTTCAATGGATTTTAATGAAACTTGGTGTGAGCATTGGAATTGATAAGACCGCGGTCAAGTTCTATTTTGACAATTTTTTGATAAACGGTTTTTTAGTTATTGCCCCTGCCTCAATATTTGTTGTAGACACAATAGAAGCTACAATTTTCAAGGGATTCTAATGAAACTTGGTCTGAGCTTTGGAATTAATAAGACGGCGGCCAAGTTCGAATATGACAATTTTTGACGAACAGTTTTTTAGTTATTGCCCTTGACTTAGTTACATCACCTCAAAATTTATTGTTGATGCAATAAAAGCTACAATATTTTAATGGATTTTGATGAAACAAGGTATGAGTATTGAAATTGATAAGATTCGAATTGGAGTATAATTGGAACGAGATTAGTAATTGTTGAACTTTTCCTTTTTTTCAGTTTCCAAGACTCCTGTGTACAGTTATTCTGTCAAGATGGTGTTTACATTTAAAACGATTTTTGAAAATTGTAAAGACTCATTTAGAACAAAACTTCTAGCTAAATTGAAAGCACCACAGAGTGGGTTGAATTCATTTTGTTCAAAAGGAATAGGGAGATATACGTTTGCTGTTGAAAACCTTATAGCTGTAAAAGATCAATTAGCTCTTGAAAAGGTTAGTACTGAGATTTTAGATCAAGAAAATTGGCCACTCCAGCAATCTCTTTAAACTTTGACTATCTCTATTATTTAACCATTCACAACGCACTCAGAATAAACACGAACCTGGTTTTACTTCCGCCATAGTGCCGTAAATAATGACTAGCCATTTTATTTTTATGAATTCTTCTCAATAATGGAATATTTAATCTCTCGGTAACCTTTTCATTTTAAAGATAGTTAAAGAGGATTTCGATACTAACATGCTTTCGGTACTGGAATTACTACGACAGGTACCAGCTTAAAAGTCCGTCTATGGTCGCGATTCATATTTGTTTAAGAAATTATTATTTTCAGATTGACTTGATTTTCTTTATAAGATATTCTGTGTATACACTTATAACTTTACTCCATCTTCTCTCGTTATAAGTTGTAAATTACTATTTTAGGGATCAGTAAGTGCTGATTTAAGAGTAGTAGATACCGATATAAACCAATTAGAATTACAAGATTGTGGGGAAAGATTGGAAAGAACACGTGTTTATCAAGCCATTTTTGATCTTGATAACTCTAATTGTGGCGCTGGAGATGTGAATGAGTTTGAAGTTGTCAAGTCTGGTAACAGCTGCAGTGACGAAGGTTATTCACTAACGAGCAATAGTGATGTTATCTGCTGTAAGTATAACTGATACTTTATTTCACTTCAATGTCACTTCACTTCAAATTTAATTGAAGGTTAAACTCTTGGTAGAGGAGATATTTTGATTTTTTTTTTTTTTGATCGACCGAAAATCATTAAGCACAATGTTTACAGAGTATTGAAATTGATAAGACGGCAGTCAAGTTCGAATTTCACGATTTTATTTATGAATTTTTTTTTAGTTATTGCCCTTGACTTAGTAAAATTGCCGCAAAATTTTATTGTAGGTGCAATAGAGGCTTTAATTTTCAATGGATTCTGATGAAAGCATTGGAATTTATTTGACCTCAGTCAAGTTTGAATTTGACAATTTTTTAATGAACGGTTTTGAGTTATTGCCCTTGCCTTAGTTAAATTGTATCAAAATTCTATTATGGTTGCAATAAGAAGCTTAAATTTTCAAAGGATTTTTGTGGACCTTGGTGTTAGAATTGATAAGACTATAGTCCAGTTTGAATTTGACGACTTTTTTAATGAATGTTTTTTAAGTTATTGCCCTTGACTTAGTAAAATTGCGTCAACAATTTTTGTGGGTGCAAAAGAATCTACAATTTATAAAAGATTTGATGAAACTTGGTACGAGTATTGAAAAAGATAAGATGGTGGTCAAGTTTGAATTTGACGATTGTTCGATTTGACAGTTTTTGAGATTTTGCCATTGGGTTCAATATTCAGTGAATATTTTTTGAGTTAGTGCTCAATATATTATTCAGATTCAAGGCTGCCACTTGGCGAATGTTACCTTGCCTGGCAAGCTATCATTCTTATTTATGTTATACAATTTTAAATTCATATCCTTTATTTACAGCCTCAGCTTGTCTTAAAGAAACATTGATACCATTAAGCAATGCTGACAGAGTCTGTACTGAGAGTTCCCGATTTCTAAACTGTACAACTACCTGTAAATCTGGAGCATATTTTAAGAATGGAAGAAGAACAGCGACTTCATCTTGTTCTGGTAGTAACGTTTGGACTGGTCCTGATCCTAATGAAGATTGTGTTGGTAAGTACTGTACCTTATACAGGTTCATATAAACCATTACTCAGTGCCATCTACGAGTAACTACCCAGTGGCGTTTCTACGAGTAACTACCCAGTGGCGTTTCTACGAATAACTATTAAACAGTGGCGTTTCTACGAGTTACCATTACCCAGTGGCGTTTCTACGAGTAACCATAACCCAGTGTCAATTCTACGAGTAACCATTACCCAGTGGTGTTTCTACGAACAACCATTACCCAGTGGCGTTTCTACGAGTAACCATTATCCAGTATCGTTTCTACGAGTAACCACTTCCCAGTGGTGTTTCTACGAGCAACCATTACCCAATGGCGTTTCTACGAGTAACCACTATCCAGTATCGTTTCTACAAGTAACCACTTCCCAGTGGTGTTTCTACGAGCAACCATTACCCAGTGGCGTTTCTACGAGTAACCACTATCCAGTATCGTTTCTACGAGTAACCACTTCCCAGTGGTGTTTCTACGAGCAACCATTAGCCAGTGGCGTTTCTACGAGTAACCACTATCCAGTATCGTTTCTTCGAGTAACCATTACCCAGTGGCGTTTCTACGAGCAACCATTACGCAGTGTTGTTTCTACGAGCAACCATTACCCAGTGGCTTTTCTACGAGTAACCACTATCCAGTATCGTTTCTACGATTAACCACTTCCCAGTGGTGTTTCTACGAGCAACCATTACCCAGTGGCGTTTCTACGAGTAACCACTATCCAGTATCGTTTCTACGAGTAAACATTACCAGTGGCGTTTCTACGAGCAACCATTACCCAGTGGCGTTTCTACGAGTAACCACTATCCAGTATCGTTTCTACGAGTAAACATTACCAGTGGCGTTTCTACGAGCAACCATTACGCAGTGGCGTTTCTACGAATAACCACTACCCAGTGGTTTTTCTACTGTAAATAATGTGTTTATTCGAGTAACTACTAACTTCATATAGTCCGTATTTCCCCATTTAGTGACAAAAACCTCAATCGAATATAAGTGGAACGAGATTAGTAATTGTTGAATTTTTCTTTTTTTTCAGTTTCCAAGAATCCTGTATATAGTTATTCTGTCAAGATGGTGTATACATTTAATACAATTTTTGAAAATTGTAAAGACTCATTTAGAACACAACTTCTAGCTAAATTGACAGCACCACAGAGTGGGTTGAATAATTTTTGTACAAAAGGAGTAGGAAGATATACGTTTGCCGTTGAAAACCTTATAGCTGTAAAAGATCCATTAGCTATTGAAAAGGTTAGTACTGAGATTTTAGATCAAGAAAATCTTTACACTTTTACTATCTTTATTATTTAATGACCTAAATTATGTCTGAATTATCCATGACGCACCAAAAAAACTTATTATTATTTTCGCCATAGTGCCGTCAACTATGAGTTGAAAAAATTTATTTTTATGAATTCTTTTCCATTGATAATGGAATATTTAATCTGTCGTTAATCTTTTCATTTTCATGGTAGTTAAAGAAAATTTCGGTTCTGGAATAACTACGACAGTTAAGGTACCATCTAAAAGGCTTAAGAGTCAGTCTATGTTCGTGACTCATATTTGTTTTAGAAACTTTTTTTAGATTGAATTAACTCCCTATATTAGAAATTCCATCGTAATAAATTGTAAATTACTATTTTAGGGATCAGTAAGTGCTGATTTAAGAGTAGTAGATACCGATATAAACCAACTAGAATTACAAGATTGTGGGGAAAGATTGGAAAGTACACGTGTTTATCCACCCATTTTTGATCTTGATAACTCTGGTTGTGGCGCTGGAGATGTGAATGAGTTTGAAGTTGTCAAGTCTGGTAACAGCTGCAGTGACGAAGGTTATTCACTAACGAACACCAGTGATGTTGTCTGCTGTAAGTATAACTGATACTTTATTTCATTCCAATTCTAATTTTGAAATTTAATTAAAGGTGAAACTCGTGGTAAGGAGATATTTGGAATATTTGAAGGATTTTATTTGATCGACCGAAATCATTATCCATAATGTTTACAGATTTTATAACCACATCTTTGTCAGGTTATGTGCTAGCGAACAATCCAATAAATTCGCTGAGCTGTGTAGATACTAATGAAGTCAAGGTATGAGACACGGTTAGTAAAAACTTGTTATTGAGAACAGTGTAGTCCTGTAAACAATACCACTTTCTTTTACTTTAGTTTGAAACAGAGAGATCCTGAAGTAATTGAGATTATTATAAATGTGTTATTTTCTAGTGCCATGTGGACAAGGGACATTTTACAACTCGACCAGTGATTCATGTCAAGAATGCCCTAATGGTGAATATCAAAATTTAACCAACCAGAAGAGTTGTAAGAAATGTATGAATGCAATCGCATCTATGTCACCTCGAAGACGTCAGTCCGATTGTATAGGTCAGTTTATAGTTTGTTAATACCAACTATTTCCTCGTATTTAAACCTAAACACATCAATATCGAGCTATATAATCATTGTCACTTGGTTGGTTGATCGGTCATATTCCAAATTGTTTCCCACCTTATCAGTTTTCTCTCCAAGTCATCTCCTTCCTTTACAATTCTCCCCCTATTGACCTCCTCCCATCCCGCTTTACGTATACATGTATACATGTTTCCATGGGGTGTTATTCGTTTTAACTTAAAATGATTTTTATCTTCTCGTCACCGGAAAGGTCGAACAATAAAATCAGTTTTAGAATTAGATTTGGGATTTGATCTTAGTTCAGTTTTTGAGACTAATGCTCAAGTTGCTCAAGAGATATGATAAAGATGTGAAAATTACTTGGGAGGAGGGTGGGGATTACCACTTGGCAGGAAACTGGAAAAAGTGCAAATGCCAATCTAATGGACTCAAGTAGCTTCCTTAAGTTAATGTTTAATAATTTTGGATACATTTCTAGTGTCTGCAAATACAGATTAAAATATTCTTTTGTCTTTTTTATTCAGAGAACTGTCCTGCTGGTTTTTACAGTAAAAATGGAATCTGTCAAGCCTGCCCTGCAGATCAGTATAAAGTAAACAATAACCAGTGTTCAGCTTGTCCGGCTGGAGGATCAACTCTTGGTCTAGAGGGAGTGAACTCTGTAACGGGGTGTAAAGGTCGGTATTTTATTTGTTATATTGAGTCCATTTCAACCAGATTCTATATTTCTGATCAAAACTTTGATTTTGAGAACTAAACTGATTTTATTCTTTTTAAATAAATGTTATGTGAATTGGATGGTAATATCCGCTTTTAGATACATTTTACATTGATACTTATTAAAACAGCATAATGGAATATTATCCATCTTGGCATGGACATGACATTTTAAGTTTTTAAAGTTAATCAATGAGATAATATATACATCAATTGAACTTACCACGTGTCATACAGTCTAAAGACCGTGATATCTATATAATACGATGACTAAGGTTAACAATTTCAATTTTTTGGTCATCTGAAAAGTTGTATGCTTTTGATTAACAATATTTTCATTTCCTTCATTTTCAGCGCCCTGTCAGCCAGGATCCTTTTCAGCCACAGGATTTGAAGATTGTACCGTTTGTCCTAGAAATTTTTACTCTGAAGAGGGTGCAAAGATTTGTACAGAATGCGCAAATAATCAAATCACAACAGAGACGGCGTCAATATCCGTTGAGAACTGTACACAATGTAAGTCCCACTTTTGATTTGATTATTAATAACTGCTCACGATGTAAGTCCCACTTTAGATATCATTATTGGTAGCTGTACACAATATAAGTCCCATCCCATTTGAAAAATAATAGCTGTTAATAATGTATGCACAATAGTTAATAATTATTAACTTACACAACGTATGTATCACATTTGACTATAATATTCAGCGATATAACCAATGCATATACTCTTTATAGATAATGTTATCGGTGCAACTTGTATTTTCAGCGACAGAATGTGGTTCAATGTCCTGTGTAAAAGGTACCTGTTCCTATTTCAATCACCAACCTGTTTGTACATGTAATAAAGGTAATGATTGTTATAACAATAATTTCAATGACATCTTTTAAATAAATCCACCGAGTGCAATCATGTTCACTGATGCATTATCGTCTAAATCAGCCTTTGTACATGCTAGAGCATTGAGATTCAGGATGGCATGCTTTGCCAAATTGTGTCCGTCCTGTACAGCATGACGATTATGATTGTTTCTAAGTATTTAAGCTTTTATCCTCTAAAATCACGGGATATTGTACCTATAGTACATAGTAAATATCCGATAAACATGAGAAGGTAGCAACACAAATCGAGGAAGATAACGATGTTATATTATTGTTTATATTCAAGGTTATCCGGTACGATAATGATATTATACTATTGGTTATATTTAAGGCTATCCAGGAAGATAATGATATTATGTTATTGTTTATATTTAAGGTTATCCAGGAAGATAATGATATTATGTTATTGTTTATATTTAAGGTTATCCGGTACGATAATGATATTATACTATTGGTTATATTTAAGGCTATCCAGGAAGATAATGATATTATTTTATTGTTTATACTGAAGGTTATCCAAGAAGATAATGATATTATATTATTGGTTATATTTAAGGTTATCCAGGAAGATAATGATATTATGTTTTTGTTTATATTTAAGGTTATCCAGGAAGATAATGATATTATGTTATTGTTTATATTTAAGGTTATCCAGGAAGATACTGATGTTATATTATTGTTTATATTTAAGGTTATACAGGAAGATAGTGATATTATGTTATTGTTTATATTTAAGGTTATACAGGAAGATAGTGATATTATATTATTGTTTATATTTAAGGTTATACAGGAAGATAGTGATATTTTATTATTGTTTATATTAAAGGTTATACAGGAAGATAATGATATTATCTTATTGTTTATATTTAAGGTTATTCAGGAAGATAAGGATATTATGTTATTGTTTTTGCTTAAGGTTATCCAGGAAGATAATGATATTATATTATTGTTTATATTTAAAGTTATCCGGGATGATAATGATATTATGATATTGTTTATATCTAAGGTTATCCGGGAAGATAATGATATTATTTTATTGTTTATATTTAAGGTTATCCATGTCGATAATGATATTATGTTATTGGTTATATTTAAGGTTATCCAGGATAGTGATATTTTATTATTGTTTATATTTAAGGTTATCCAGGAAGATAATGATATTATATTATTGTTTATATTTAAGGTTATACAGGAAGATTGTGCGATGAAGAAATAGATTATTGTCAG
Source organism: Nipponacmea schrenckii (assembly GCA_030562195.1). NCBI lineage: Eukaryota > Metazoa > Mollusca > Gastropoda > Lottiidae > Nipponacmea > Nipponacmea schrenckii. The sequence goes on from JAUJPP010000568.1 coordinate 9,277, forward strand.
TCAAACCCATGTTGGAATGGTGGAGAATGTAAATCCACTACATCAGGATTTACATGTGAATGTCCTTCAGGTTTGTAAATAATGATAGTTACTTAGAAATAGCATACACGAACTTAGCTGATTAACATTTAAATCACTATGACCACGAACTGAAAATATCAGAAAAACAAAATATTATTTTTGATATAATTTCTACTTGGAAATACATAGCATAGCCCACAAATAGCTGTTATATTACTTTTCTGAGACCTTCTCTCCCGGGAAAGAGGATGCCTCACATTTGATCCACACCGCGGAACAGACTGTTTTTATTATTATAGAACGAGTGTGTAAAATGGAAATTATTGGACCATTCTCAATACCAGACGATCAGGCAATTTCATCCCTAATAGAAGTAAACAGCGGAAAAGAGTGTCAAAAGTTATGCCTCGACAACAAGGACTGCTTCTATTCTGTTTTGATTCCTCTTGCTAAAAAATACTGTAACTTGTTTGGTAAGATGGCTGGTGATAATAAAGAACCTCAAACTGGCTACACTTTATCAGAGAAGATATGTAATACAACTTATTGTAAGTATTTTACTTGTTATTAAATATTACTCACCTTTTTATCTATATTCATTTTATTATTGCGTGGCAAATAAAATTTGTCACGCTTTGTTTTCGTACGGATTATTTTTTTTTTTTTTTTTTTTTTTTTTTTTTTTTGGGAAGCTCGCTAGCCCAAACGGAAAACTATTTCTGTTTCCACCAATGGTTTTTATATGGGCTGGAATCAAAAATGAATATCTAACATGAAATTTTCGCTAAACCGAAAGTGGCTAATTGCATAATATGCAAATAAGATTTCAAGCTAGCTCGGGCCCTAATAGTCGCATCGGTCTGAAATTTTCAGGATATAGATAGATAGGCAGCGCAATTAAAACTACATCATCAAAATTTTTTGATCACTTCCGGCTTGGGCGTGGGGACTTACGGTTTTTTCGTCTCATGTCGGGCGACCCTGCTTCCGATGTAATTCAAGATTCTAAACAAAATCAGTATATTTTAGCTATACTAAATGATTTTAATCCCCTGAGATGAAGAAAAATTAAATTGAATGTTGCGCATGCGCAGTTTTCAAAAATGGCAAATTTTCTTAAAAATTTAATAAGTCCGCCAATTATTAACCGATTTTTATGATTTTGGTGTTTATCGAAACCTTGATACTTTATCTAAAAAATGTTGGGAACAGAATTTTGATTTTCGAATTTGAATTTTTTTTATGCCCGTTCGAATTTTTCGAAAATTTAAAACTCTATATCTCGTGACCTTGACCTTAAATGACCTTGACATTTGAGATGTAGAATGTCATTGACCTCAGCTGTCTATAGATGTGCTGATATTGCATGACAAATATTAACTTCCGGTTTTATAGCCCATCGAAATCTGACTATTTTGCAATTTGGGATGGTTATGTTACACTTTCGGGCTCTAATGTTCGGATCGATCTGAAATTTACAGGATATAGATAGATACGCAACACAATTAAAAATATGTCATCAAAATTTTTTGATCACTTCCGGTTTGGGCGTGGGGACTTCCGGTTTTTTTTTATCTCATTTCAGGCGACCCTACATCCCGTGTAATTCAAGAATGTAAGCAAAAACAGTACATTAGCTATACAAAATTATTTGCATCCCTCGAGAAGAAAACAATTCCAATTGCTAATAAAATTTATTTATTTTTTTGTAAAATTTTTGCATACAAATTCAAAAAATATCTCTTTATAAAGCTGTTAATTAGCAAATTATCACATAGCTTGAATTTTCTCTCTATGTTAATTACAACCAAAGTTACAAAATAATGTTTAAATTTGAATATAGAGAGTTTAAATTTCATGACAAATTGACATCTTACTACCTACTTAAATTTTGGTTTGGAATTTATGTAAATATCCTACCGAAATCTTAGACATGTACAAAAATCTAATAAGGAACTGATAGTAGAAACTTATAGTAGAAAAAATTGCCTATATAGCGGAAAGTTTACGCTTACAATTGTAGGCTGAAAAGTACCGGAATTGAAAGCTAGCAGGTTAGAAGTTTCAAAATGTTCGAAATCCATGGGATAACGCACAGTTGCCACGCTCGGAGCTGTTCACAGTTCTAGTTCCAACTTGTTTTTTTGTGTTTGAGTCTATTTTTTCAAATTGATTTTCATTGCCCAATATATCTTTTTTTAAAACAAATTTCTATCTATATTTGTTCTATTTCTATCAATCTTTGTTCTACTTCTATCAATCTTTGTTCTATCTCTATCTATATTTTCTGTATAGTTTGTTAATCTCTATAATATGTTTTATTTATTTTTAGCCTAGCTAATCAGCAATCAAAACTCACTGTCGAAATTTAACTTTTAAATTCACGTGTATCCAGAATTATCTGGACTGTTAAATCATTGAAAGTCAAAACGACTCGTTATTTAGAGACCTGACTGTTATAGAAAATACATTAACAGAAATAGAAAGTAAAGTTTCAATGTATTCCTTTTACTTCTGAAGACTATTCACGTACTTTTATTAAGACCCAAAACAACCCCTTAAAACGGCTAACTATGGTCTTTTGGTTTCTATTCTGTTAGATTTTACTGGAGACAGATGTGAAAAGGATAACATTGATAATTGTGATGCTAATTCTTGTACTGAGTTTGGATATTGTCAAGATAATATAAATATG
>JAUJPP010000569.1:0-11756 GCA_030562195.1 Nipponacmea schrenckii
TTTTATTTGTTTGTGCAGTTTTAATGATATATTTGTTGCCGTCTTGTGCTCAAGTTATGGAACAATACGATTACTGTGGTCTTGACTTAAATACAGTTGACTCCCTTTAGAAAACTCTCCAATTTATTGAGATACGTGAATCTAAACAAACTTTATTAATATAACAGGGGTGGTAATGTTAATATAATCTACAAATACCAATAATAACAAACTTTACAAATATAACAGGGGTTGTAATATTAATATAATCTACAAATACCAATAATAACAAACTTTACAAATATAACAGGGGTTGTAATATTAATATAATCTACAACTACCAATAATAACAAACTTTATAAATATAACAGGGGTCGTAATATTAATATAATCTACAACTACCAATAATAACAAACTTTACAAATATAACAGGGGTCGTAATATTAATATAATCTACAACTACCAATAATAACAAACTTTACAAATATAACAGGGGTCGTAATATTAATATAATCTACAACTACAAAGAATAACAAACTTTACAAATATAACAGGGGTCGTAATATGAATATAATTTACAACTACAAATAATAACAAACTTTACAAATATAACAGGGGTTGTAATATTAATATAATCTACAACTACAAAGAATAACAAACTTTACAAATATAACAGGGGTTGTAATATTAATATAATTTACAACTACCAATAATAACAAACTTTATAAATATAACAGGGGTTGTAATATTAATATAATTTACAACTACCAATAATAACAAACTTTATAAATATAACAGGGGTTGTAATATTAATATAATTTACAACTACCAATAATAACAAACTTTACAAATATAACAGGGGTCGTAATATTAATATAATTTACAACTACCAATAATAACAAACTTTATAAATATAACAGGGGTTGTAATATTAATATAATCTACAAATACCAATAATAACAAACTTTACAAATATAACAGGGGCTGTAAGGCCACAAAAAAAAGTGTCTTGGTTCTCAGGCACCGCCGCACCGGCAAAAACCTCCCGCTTCAAACCATTTTATTTGTTAAAAAAAATAAAAATACGTCGCCCGCCCGCATCATCTTTGTAATCAATAAAAAACTGCTTATTCATGAACTGGGACACATCTTGCCAATTTCGGTTGGGTATGATAGTATGAGCAGCTATATTTTTTAATTTCTCGTCTTTATTTTTGTCTTCTTTTACGAACTTCATATTTCCGGCAATACGCCATCTTTGTGTCTTTTCGGTGAGTGCTTTACACTACTAGCCTCGATTATCCAGGTCCGTTGCTACTCTTTAACGGGGATTTACGCGATTTGGGAAATAATCGTAATTTAATCGGAGTGATTTCCAGATGTACGTTATTTTAATTTAAACATAAATTATTTTGGGTGCCGATTTCGGCATGACTAAATATTTAGTTGGACGATCTGGTTCATTGAGAAGTATTTTGTACGACCTGACGAGGTGGTGTGGTTATTTCCCTTATTATAAGGGTTCAAGGTCGTTCGCCACAAGTGTGAAAAAAATTCTAGACGATTTGAGATGATTTGAGATTTTCTGAATAATTCACGACAGCGTTGACATCGGTTTTGACAGAAAAGGGGGTTGCTACATGACCCTTGAAAATTCTTCCAGCGGAAAAAACTTCTAAAGTAAATGTATTATTGAAAGAAACCACCGGAATCCGTGTGGAAAGCAGCTGAGCTCGGCGTCGTGCTCAACCCAAAATCATTGTGGAAGACCCGATTAATACGGTTACGAAGTGAAGATGTTTACTGGCGAGACAAATACTGTCCCTACCATTCATCCATTTTGAGGCTTAGTTATATAAAAAAAAAATTAAAAGCCGCCCGCCCGCTTTCAATAATGTAAATATTATGCTTTTTATTTTGATTAAAGGGATAATAGGCGTTAGAATACACTCGTCCTACGGCTTATATTTGTGTTTCATATTGACTATTAGTTAAATAAGTATGCATCCCACACTTTACCAAATTTTAAAAAGCCACAATAAAAATATATTCGGAATTTTAAAAAAAAGTGAGCCAGCGACGATTCCATTCAGTTTGAGAATAAAAGCGTCTGGTAAATCAACGCTAAAACATCATTGTGGAATTCAACAGTAGGGGTCAAGGACGCGTGAAAACTCACATGTTAGAGTTACTTCCCTTTATGTTTACACGATTTGAAAATCGCTTGATGGATGGCTCAAGCGTTTTATGATTAACTACTTTATTTTGGGGATTTATCGGATTTTAGAGGGATTTTGATGTATAGGTAAGTCCACTGGTGGATATATACTGTTATTGTCCAAATTTGATTGAACTTAAAATTTTATGTTCGTTCTAACGCCTATTATCCCTTTAAGGGGAGGTAATTTGGAGAAATAAAAAAAAAATAAAACCGCCCGCCCGCACCATTTTTTCCCAAGGTAATTGCCTGAGAACCAAGATATTTTTTTTTTCATGGCCTAATATTAATATAATCTACAACAGAATCAATCGTATTAAAATAAGATTTTAATAATTCATATTTGTATTTAATCAACTGATTTCATAATTTCATTTATCTTGTAAAAAAATACTATATCATTAAGACAATGGGACAAACTATACGAAGAAGTTTCTCGTTTACCACTGGTTAATGAGAAGAATAACCTTACCAATTTTGAGCGTTCTGTTTTAAATATTCTAAAAAATGATCGGACTATAATTATTCGAAAAAGTGACAAGGGCAATTGCTGTGTCATTCAAAACCGCGTTGACTATATTTTTGAATTAGAAAAACAACGAAGTAATTCAAATCACTACCGCGAATTGGACCAGCCTATTTTTATGGAAACAGAGATAAAGATTAATGATATTTTGAAAATTCTAGTAAGAAAATCCTTCATATCCGATTCTCAGTTTGACTATCTTGTTCAAAACCAGAAGTTCGGCAACGTCACATTTATACATTACCAAAAATTCATAAAAATCCAGAATCCGAATGGTGCGTTGCAAACACAGTACCCAAAGGCAGACCTATCATTTCTGACTGTGCAAGCGAATCATACCAAGTTTCCGAATATATTGATCATTTCTTACTACCATTGGCTTGTAAACATCCTTCTTATCTTAAAGATACCACCGATTTTATAGAAAAAATTCAAAAATTAGATATTCCAGACAATGCGCTATTTATCTCGTTAGATGTAACAAGTACGTATACGAATATTGACAACAATCAGGATTAGACGCTGTACAAAAAGCCTTTCTTAGAAATCCATGTTCTGACCGTCCAGACAAAGAAATATTAATCTCCTAGAATTATGTCTTACGCGCAATGACTTTACTTTTAATGGAAAAATATATCTTCAAACTTCTGGCACTGCGATGGGGAAACGCTTCGCGCCGAGTTATGCGAACATTTTTATGGCCCAATGGGAACGCGAAATATCATTAATATCCCCGTTTCAACCTTTCTTCTATGGAAGGTTCTTAGACGATATTTTCATAATTTGGACAGAATCTTTGGCAAACTTTTGGGAATATTTTGAAATTTTAAATAATCACCATCCTTCTGTGAAGTTAACTGCAAACATTTTCAAAACAGTATGAATTTTTTGGATACGACAGTATTCAAAGGACCTAATTTCAATCAAACTAAAAAATTAGATATCAAAGTGTATTTCAAAGAAACCGACACACAGCAATTTTTGTTCAAAACTTCGTTTCATCCGAAGCACACATTTTCTGGCGTAATTAAATCGCAAATTCTGAGATTTAACAGAATTTGCACGAGAAAGACAGATTTTGATTCGGCGTGCGAACTAGTTTTTAGCAAATTGCGAGAAAGGGGTTATTCAAAACGTTTTTTGCGCAAAATTAAAAACGACACTATTTTGGAGATTCAAAAGAAAAATGAACCCCCTCCCCCGCCCAATGGTTTTGGCTCCATACCGTGTAGAGGTTCTAGGTGTCGTACCTGCGAATATGTACATAGTTCACACTATTTCAAGAATAATAAAAACGGAAAAATATTTCAGATGAATGACATACTTTCATGTAAAGATAAAAATATAATCTACATGTACCTAATTTCTTGCAAAAAATGCGATGTTCAATATGTTGGATAAACCCAAAATGCGTTGCGTATTCGATTTAGCGGCCACCGTTTTGATATACTTCATATGAAAGATAGACCAATTACGAATCATTTCAACCAACCCAATCATTCCATTGAAGATCTTCTGGTTATGCCTATCGAACAAGTTCCCTTTTTACCTACAGTTAAACCTAAAACCACACGATTGCAGAGTTTCTGGATTGATCAGTTACAAACTGTTATACCTATATCCAACATGACAACCAAATCATACCCTTTGTTGCAACCTATAATACTACAGCCAAAAATGCCTCCGTGATTGTCAAACGATATTATAAAGAACTCCAACATCAATTTCCTAATATTTACACTAAACGTTTGGTTACTGCTTTTAAGAGAAATAAAAATCTTAGTAATTTACTAGTCCATGGCAAATTGGACCCTATTCCATTAACTCCCTCAAACAATTGAATCATGTTAGTTATATGTATATATTATTTGCAAGTATTATTATATTTTAGTCATTTAAGATTTCATTGTTATCTTTAATTGTATTTTTAATCTAATCTTCGGAATCATTACTTTATGTAATAACAGAAATGTGAAGGAAAATGTATGTTCTCTTCTTGTGACCTTGGCCAGTGCTTCCATATGAGAGTATCTTCTATAACACCAATACCAAACCAAACACCCCTATATACCGCTATATCTAATATAGTTCTGTATGATCATGTAAATAAAGGTTATATTGTTTTAAAACACCTTTCATTTCATTGCTTTATCTCAACATATATGTCAGTTCCAATGTCATTCGGCAATCCTCGGCAGTTTCCGTAAAGTTCTTTGTTGCAGAGCTCTAACATATAACCTTCGCGGTATGGGAGGGCGAGTAACGTAATGTACAGTACTGAAATACATCAGTTGGCATTTTTTAAGTGGAGCAATCCATTTAGTAGAAGAGGCTTTGTCCTCCTGTCGCTTCCCTGAAGGAGAGAGGTGGCTCCTCTAGACAGACCAGTTGAAGTACTTAAGTAGGCACAAACCAGAAAGCAGTCAAGACTAAAGACCGCATTGAAAACGCCGTCAAAGTTGGTGCCCTGAATGAGTCGAGAGGTACTGTAGCCACTGGTTCATTCAGACTAGGCGAAACTACAACAGGGAAAAAGAGTGAAAAAAGTATGTTTTCAATCACAATCGGTATATTTATAAAAACAATTATACCAAACAGCCCCTCAATAAAATAATACAAAACAAATCAACTTTACATTCCGCTCAACTATCTTACAATCGGCCTGTGTAACTACTGAATGAGTGAGAGAGCGAGTCGGTGTATAAGGGAGTAAGATGTAGCGCATTCAGCTGTCTCCTACTATATAGCTATATAAGTAAGGCCTGTACTGTACTGTACTATACACTAATAGTATAAGTAAATATTTCGAAAACAAAATGTATGTTAATAACAACTTATCAAAACCGTCAGCTACTACCCGTCAACAAATTAGACATAATGATAAATAATGATAAGATAGAAAATGTCTCTAATTTCAAATTGCTAGGAGTTGTTGTAAATCAAGATAAGAACTGGAAATTCCATATCAAACATATTTCTAGAATTTTAAGTACAAAATTGTTTCAACTTCGTAAAATTCAAAAACTCTTTCCAGAAAATCTTCGAGCCTTGTATTTCAAAGGACATATTCAACCTTATTTAGATTATTGTTCACCAATTTGGGATAGTTCTAGTGTGAAATCAAAAACATTAAAACGTCAAGAAAAACGCGCTCATAAATTAATACTAAATACTAATAACTATATCTCTAACAATTATAAAAATCAGCACTTTCGTTGCCGATAAGTGTTTCCATACTTTATGTATTATTTGTATTGACTATCATTGACTACGTGTCAGTACGCGTGAGTTGAGTACGTGTAAGCTTCACTTCAGGCGACACTGTCAAGGTGGATAGACAACACTTTATTTTCACCATGTCTTCTGAATCTGATAGCTCTTTGGATGTCGGCAGGGAGAGTAACATATCGCTTGCAGATATTTTTAAGCAGTTGAAATCGCAGAAAAAAGAATTGAAAGAATATATGGATAGAAAATTGGAGACAGAGCTGCTATCATTGAAGAAATTGCTCAACTGTTAAGAAGCTGAAAGAAGATAAAAGTTATGTATGGAAGGAAGAGTGTCGGTAACAAAGATCAGTTTACTTTAAACTCTGATATTTCAGATAGCATAACTCAGGCTTTATGGGGTTTAAGAGTGGGGAAAGATGAACACGTTGAAGATATTTTGAAAGAATGTTTAGAACAGATTGCTAAAAGATCTAAACTGAATAAGATTGCTGATTCGTCCGAAGGCGGGTGGGAAACTGTAAAGGTTGATGAGTCAAATCCTTTAGCAGAAGATTCTGATGATGACAAAAAGATTGCTCGGGCTGAAGCTAAGGCACTTAAGAAGAAGAAAGATAGACTTCAAAAACAAAAATCTAAGAGATCTACTTTTTATAATCAATCTTATGCAGTTCCTTCCTCAGCTAGTACGAGTAATTCTGGTGCTTATGGTGGAGGAGGTGGTTCGTATTCATTTCGCAACTACAAAAAGAAAAATGGTGCCTGCTTCGGGTGTGGAGGATTTACACACTTCAGGAGGGATTGCCCAAATGCCAAGAAGTGTTAACCAAATCCAACCACCAACTAATCCACAATGATTTCGTGAAAGACAAGTATTTATCAGGGCTCAGTTTATTTGAATTAGATGAGGTTAAACTAACAGAGGATTATTATGAGTATGAGAGTGGTTCTGCAGATATTTATGTTAAGGGTCGTTTGCATAAGAGTTTACAATTTTGGAAGGATATTGGGGCGTCTGCATATATCATTGAATATGGTTTTAAAATACCTTTTTATTCTGATCCTGGGTTTATGTTTCAGAAAAACAATCGGTCTGCTTTGAAGCACGTAGATTTTGTCGGACAGGCCATAAAGGATTTAGAATTAAGAAACCTTTTTGTAAGATGTTCTCAGTCACCAAAAGTAGTTAATCCTTTGTCAGTTTCTATTCAAAGTAATGGGAAGAAAAGACTTATTTTGGATTTGAGGGTAGTTAATAATCATGTTTGGAAATATGGTTTTAAATATGATGATATTCGGACAGCTCTGGCATATTTATCCGAGAATGATTGGATATTCATTCAGCCTCTCACCATATCGATATTTTTCGTCCTCATACACCATATCTTGGGTTTCTTGGATCTATGATAATGAGATTATATATTTTGTTTTCACTGTTCTCCCATTTGGCTTGTCTGTAGCACCATACATTTTTCTAAAGTTACCAGGCCATTAATTAGTAAATGGAGAGGTGAAGTTAAACGAATACTCGTGTATTTAGATGATGGGTTTTGTTGTGATAAATCTCATGAAGTTTTAAATGAGCAGTCTGTACAGGTTAAAAATGATTTAATTTCATCTGGTTTTGTTCCGAAAGTTTCGAAGTCGTGCTGGGATCCCATTCAAGTACTAACTTATTTGGGTGTAGTTATAAATTCGGAAATAGGTACTATTGAAATTCCGACTAGGAGAATTGAAAAGGTAATGAGTTATTTAGGTGATGCGAAGGTTTCTGTGTTGAAATTGGTACTCTTCATGTTAAGCATTTGGCTAGTATTATTGGGCAAATTGTATCTATGGGTATTGTGATGGGTAATCTGACACAAATTATGACTCAGTGTTTGTCTCGAGCTGTTGCAGATGCACACTCCTGGAATAGTAGAGTTGTTTGTTCTGAATATATGTCACAAGAAATAGAATTTTGGAGAAATAATTTAGCTTTAAATATAAGCAGGATATTAAAATATAATAGTGGGTGCGATAAGATTGTGTATAGTGATGCTAGTAATAGTGGTTACGGGGGTTATTGTTAGCAAAGTCCTGGTGGCATTGCACATGGGATGTGGTCTAGACAGGAATCTACTGAGAGTTCAACCTGGAGAGAGTTGACAGCTGTGTTAAGAGTTTTGAAATCTATGTTACATTTAATTAGAGGCCACAGAATTAAGTGGTTCACTGATAATCAAGCAGTTGTCCAGATAGTTAAGAAAGGCAGTATGAAGTTTAAATTACATGTCATTGCTAAAGAAATTTTTATTATTTTACTTGAAAATCATATTTCGTTGGAAATAGATTGGATACCGAGACTTGAAAATGATAGAGCAGATTATTTATCTAGAATTATCGATTATGATGATTGGGGATTATCTCAAACAATCTTTGATTATTTTGATCAGAGTTGGGGTTTATTATATTGATTGGTTTGCTTCTTCGCATTATGCAAAAATTGATTTCACAATAGGTTAAAGTGTAAAAATGTAAATCTACAGTCCATGGTTTTCAAGAGTAAATGAACAGCCAATGACTGAAATTTTATTTTCATTTTAAAAAATGATAGATAATGAAGTTTAAGACTGTTTTAACTTTAATAGACAACAATTATTATGGATATAGACTTCTATTTATTAATTCAAACACAACGTTTCATTACACATACAGGTAACGTTATCAAGTGATAAACCATAGCAAGGTACAATAACTATATATGTATATCTTGGAAGCCAAACTTAACAACTCAGTAAAACAAACTTCATTATAAGGGATTACCAATGATTAAAGGTGCTCCGTTAAATAATTATAAGACCAAATAGATTAACAGCAATGTAGATTAGAGCACATTATGATTGGATGGACAGCAATAACAGTAAGGCTGGATGAGCTAGTGAATAAGGATTATTAATAACAACAAGAATCATACAATTTCCCAACAGTCGCTTATGTAGTGGCCAGTATCTCTGTTCATGTTTGGTTTATTTCTCTTAATTTCAATGGCTTCTCTGATGGTTCTATTTTTCCATTTTGGGAGATTAGTAGCTAATATAGTGGGTTAAGACCAATTTATACTGTGGGTCGGGTTATTTTTTATATGTTCTGCACTGGCTGATTTAAGATATTCCCCTTTCTGTGTCGCTGTTTTATGCTCTTTCATTCTGCCAGATAATGGTCTGGATGTCTCCCCAATATAGCTTCCATTACAGCTGCAATGTACTTCATATACAATATCTCGAGGGTCTGAGGTTGGTTTACCTAATCGGCCATTGGCTTTAAGTAATGTCTGTAGGGTTTTACCACTGCTGAATGTGACGTCTATATCAGTTTCCCTCTGGATAAACCGTTTGATCTGGTAACTGAGCGGGCCAATAAACGGGATCTTAATAGTTAAAGGTCTGGCGTTCTTTATGGATTGTGGTGGCTTGCAGGTATGAGTCAGGGTTTGCTTAATCGTTCTGTCAACTAGTTTCTGTGGGTAGTCATTATTGGTAATTAATGCTTTCCTGATGTGATTAATTTCAGTTCTTAAGTTTTCTTCATTGTTGCAAATAACTTTTGCTCTTCTGGTTAAGGTTGTTATTATGCCTGTTTTAATTTGACGGTGATGATTGGATTGGTTATTAACATATTGGTCTGTATGGGTCGGCTTTCGGTAAACTGTAGTGTTGAGTTCTTCTCTTCTTTTGATATGTATATCCAAGAATGGTAGTTTCTGCTCTTCATCTTCTTTTTCCATGGTGAATTGAATCCTAGGTTCTATGGAATTCAGATGATGAAGTAGTATGAGCGGGTCATTCTGAGGGTTAATCATGGTGAACACATCATCAACTTTTCTATACCAGCAGTATGGTTGGATTGGTGACGTTTCTAGATCTTATAATTATTTAACGGAGCACCTTTAATCATTGGTAATCCCTTATAATTAAGTTTGTTTTACTGAGTTGTTAAGTTTGGCTTCCAAGATATACATATATAGTTATTGTACCTTGTTATGGTTTATCACTTGATAACGTTACCTGTATGTGTAATGAAACGTTGTGTTTGTATTAATAAATAGAAGTCTATATCCATAATAATTGTTGTCTATTAATGTGCTGTGATACTTCTAAATGTCGTTCAAGGATTAAGTTATTGGTTATTAAGTCTCTATACGAAAACAAGACATTTCTAAGGAGCCTAGACTAAAGTTTTATATTTTCAACAAGGATATCTCTGGTGTGATCTATAGAAGAAAACAAAATGGCCACTGCCTCAGTGAGCAACACACCGGAATGTTCAACTGGTTGTGAAGTTTTTAAAACACCTAAATTTATAACATGTGGACATACATTCTGCCTGGAATGTATTGAAAGATACATTGGTGATAAAACGGAGACATTTGCCTGTCTGATCTGTCAGCAGAATGTTCAGATTCCTGAAGGTGGTGCCAAGAAGTTTCCTACCAATTTTAGTTTAATTCCAACATCTCAAGTAATTGCTACAACATCACCTCCAACACAAGTTACTGGTACAACATCACCTACAACACAGCCGACAGACAAAACCTCTTCCAAGGTAAAATACCACTGTTCTTGTAATAGAGAGAGACCAATAGACTACTATTGTCTAACTTGTCACTGTGTTTTGTGTCATAAATGTTTTGTAAAAGAACACAACGGTCACGAGTATTTGGATGTAGAATGTGAAACTGTAAAAGAAAAAGCTACAGAGCTTGTTTTAACCTCACAGAAATTCATCCAAAATAAAATCAAAGATTTGGAAGAAACTCATGTGGCGTTAGTAGAAGCGAGAGAGACACTCCAGCGTTTTACTGAAGATGCTTGTAGCAGAATAACCAAACAAACTGATAAAATAATAGCAGATATTAAGGCTAGACGTGAGAGACTCATGACAGACATCAAAAATAAATCTGAAGAATCGGAATCGAAATTGACGGAAAGTGACCAGAAAATTATGGGAGATTTAAAAACTTTCAAACTGAATCTGGAGACGAATTTTCCTTCTTTAACAGAAGATTCCGATTTACAAATTTTAGTTTCACTTGAGAAAATAAAAGAGCTAGAAGAATTGTGTAAAGATGTGAAAGTTGAAACACCATCAGTGGTTCAGTATCTTGATTGGGTAGAAAAAGATTTTAGTGTAAATATTGACATGTTAGGATCCACGGTGTTAAAACAATATCACATACCCAAACTACACAAGTCTAATTCATATCAATTTTATTTTAATATAAATGATATTAAGAAGGGTATAGGGTATTACAGTCAAGACAAGTTTAGTTACAGTAACTTGGTATGGAGTTGTAGTGTATTGAGGGAGTATGATGGTTATTTATATATTGGTATTATACTATTACCAGATGACAATCCTAGATTAAACTATTGTTATATTGATAGTACAATCAGTGTATTGAATATTGATGACAGTAAAACTATAACTCAAACATTTAGTAACAAGAGAGTAGAGAGAGACTGTGGTTGTTATTGGTTGGATTCTATCATCTGGCACCCAATGGTGTATTATTAGCCACAAAGTAAAGGAAATTATAATATTTGTTAGGCTTCTAATAAAAGGCCAAAGTATATATTTTATATGGTACCGTACTTATAATTTACCTTTAAAACGGATAACAAAATATTATCAATTAACCAATCAAATACGTTTATTTTTCGACAAATCAAATTGATTGTAGAAAATTTATGGCGGGAAAATATCGTTTTTACCCCATTATCCAGACATGAATGGTTAAGCTAAGGGGATAACCTCCCTTAATCT
>JAUJPP010000570.1:0-11957 GCA_030562195.1 Nipponacmea schrenckii
AAATATTTATGTAAGCAATATATTTTGTTAGCTTTTAGCAGCCTTCTTAGAAGGTAACATTTGTACCGTACGGTACACGGTATGACTTTTGTTAGTCTTTATAACAGGCTAAGAGTACTAAGTATTTCGTTTTCATAACGGCTAACTTTACAGGAACGGGTGGAAAATCAGATAAATCGAAAAATATTTAGTGTCAGTTATTGCGCCTGTTTTCAAAAACGCTTTCAACTTTTGGCTTGTGAACACTCTAAACATTCCTTTTTGACAAACTCGCTGAAATTGTTTAATATCAACCAAGGATGAGCCTTATTAAGAATTAAAAATATCAAAATATTATTAAGGGTGAACCCTATTGCAAATCATAAAAATACCGAAAAATATTTAATGAGTTGTTATTAGGTACAATTCTTGACAGTTTTTAATGAAACTAGAGACCCTAGAAAAAAATAGGTTGGTAGGTTGAATAATTCATTCCACTTATTGTAACCTTACTGAAAAGTTTTTATTTGAAATAAATGCTGCCAGTGGGCGTATATTACCTTGCCTGGCAAGCTATCTTTCCATAGTGACCTCATGAAAATCGAGAAAAAACCTTTACAATCCTATAAATCCTTTAATATGACTAAAAACAAATTACTTAAATATCCATTTTTTTGCAAAAGTTCTTAATAAATTGGTGTACCGGTATCTTTTATGTTTGTTTATCAAAAAAATTTGATTGTTTTTATCAGAGGCAAAGAAAATCTTCTATTGAGATGAAAAAGTTGATTGAGAAGGCTAACTGGTTATAGTTTGTTTACCTTTAAATAACATAAAGGTAAGTTTTATGTTTACAATTGGAGCCGCAGTGGCTTAGTGAGTTAGATGCTTTCTCGGTAACCTGGGGGTCTAGGGTTTCAATCCAGACAAAGGTCAAAATGACCTTTCGCTTTCTCCTTGATGCTGGTTGGATAGGCTGACATTGAACAAAATGGCTAGTCATTCAGAAGGGACAATAATCTCTGTGTGCTGAGCATGTTAAAAATCCCTTGACAAAACAAGATTAGGCAAATGACGCTGATCTGACAAATTGTCCTCATTGCACCCTGCATGGCCTTGCCCATTTTCATTAGCCTATTAGGTGCAAAAGTGCATGACTCCGTTCATTATGTTTCATATACTTATGCTATAAGACTACTGTGATTTTGAATTCTTTCCAAGAAATTTGGTGTTAGTAAACTGAAACTTATTTAATTGTAAATGATTACAAGTTAAAATAGTAATAGCAATATACATTTACTTGGCGACTAAAGTTACTGTGACAAATGTGTCAAAGCTATTCTAAACAATAACCTTGTGACCAATTTTCACAGATTTTATTTTTTTTATTACTTTGAATTGTACTTTTTATACGCCCACATGAAATGGGGGGCGTATATTGTCGTCACCCACATCCGTCCGTCCGTCCGTCCGTCCGTCCGTCGGTCCGTCCGTCCGTCCGTCCGTCCACAATTGCTCGTAAACACTCTACACGGTGTAATTCTTGACGGATTTAGATGAAACTTAATATGAGTGTTTATGATCACGCAAGGATGAACCCTATTGAAAATCAGGGAAATCGGAAAAAAATTAGTATGAGTTTGTGCCCTTGTTCTTGAATGGCTCGTAAACACTCTACAAAGTGCAATTCTTGACCGATTTTGATGAAACTTGGTGTGAGAGTATGTTATAACTCGAGGATAAACCCTATCGAAAATCAGCGAAATCGAAAAACATTTAGTATGAGTTATTGCCCTTGTTCTTGAAAACGCGTTCAATTTTAGCTTGTAAACACTCTTGAGAGAACAATTTTTAATGGATTTTAATGAAACTTGGCCTGAGTATTTTTTATCACCCAAGGATGAAGCCTATTGAAAACCAGTCAAATCGAAAAAAAATTAATATCAGTTATTGCCCTTGTTTTTGAAAACGCGTTCAATTTTTAGCTTGTAAACACTCTACAAAGCACAGTTATTGACCGATTTTGACGAAACTTGCTGAAATTGTTTAATATCACCCAAGAATGAACCCTTTTGAAAATAGCACATAGCAGCGAAATATATTTAATAGGAATTATTGCCCTTGTTCTATAAAATGTGTTGGATTTTTGCCTTGTAAACACTCTACAAGTCACAATTCTTGAGCGATTTTGACATAACTTTGCATGAGTATTTCTAATCACCTAATGATGAACCCTATTGAAAAATATTTAGTGTTAGTTATTGCCTTTTTTTGGAAAACGCGTCAAAATGTTTAGCTTGTAAACCCTCTAAAAGACACAATGATTTACAGAATTTGACAAAATTTGCTGAAATTGTTAATTATCACTCAAGGATGAACCCTATTGAAAACAAGAAATATCACATAATATTTTCAATAATAAATTCAGTTAAATCGAAAAATATTTAGTATCAGTTCTTGCCCTTGTGTTTGAAAACGCGTTCAATTTGAGCTTTTAAGCACTCTAGAAAGAACAATTCTTAATGGATTTTGATAAAACTTGGCTTGAGTATTTGGTTTTTACCCAAGGATGAACTTTATTGAAAATCAAATAAATCGAAATATATTTAGTGTCAGTTATTGCCCTTGTGTTTGAAAACGGGTTTAACTTTTTGGCTAATAAACACTCTAGAAGGTACAATTCATGACCAATGTTGACAAAACTCACTGAAATTGTTGGATATCGCAAGGGATGAGCCTAATTGAGAATTAAAAATATCAAAATATATCTAATATGAATTAGTGCCCTTGTTCTTTTAAGCGCGTTCGATTTTTGTCTCATAAACACTCTACATGGCACAATTCTTGATGGATTTCGATGAAACTTGGTGTGAGAGTGTGTTATAACTCAAGGATGAACCCTATTGAAAATCAGCGAATTCGAAAAAATTTTAGTATGAGTTACTGCCCTTGTTCTTGAAAACGCATTCAATTTTAGCTTGTAAACATTCTAGAAAGAACTATTCTTAATGGCTTTTTGATTAACTTTGGCTTGAGTATTTGTTTTTACCCAAGGATGAACCCTATTATAAATCAAATAAATAGAAATATATTTAGTGTCAGTTATAGCCCTTGTTCTTGAAAACGCGTTCAATTTTAGCTTGTAAACACTCTAGAAGGAACAATTTTTAATGGATTTTGATGTAACTTGGCTGGAGTATTTGTTGTCTCCCAAGGATGAACCCTATTGAAAATCGAAAAATATTTAGTACAAGTTATTGACCTTGTTTTTGAAAACGCGTTAACTCGTAAACACTCTATAAAGAACAATTTTGAATGGATTTTGATGAAACTTGGTTTTAGTATTTGTTTTCTCACAAGGATAAACCCTATTGAAAATCAGATAAATCAAAAAATATTTAGTGTCAGTTATTGCGCCTGTTTTCAAAAAGGCTTTCAACTTTTGGCTTGTGAGCACTCTAAAAATTCCTTTTTGACAAAACTCGCTGAAATTGTTTAATATCAACCAAGGATGAGCCTTATTAAGAATTAAAAATATCAAAATATTATTAAGAGTGAACCCTATTGCAAATCATAAAAATACCGAAAAATATTTAATGAGTTCTTATTAGGAACAATTCTTGACAGTTTCTAATGAAACTAGAGGCCCTAGAAAAAAATAGGTTGGAAGGTTGAATATTTCATTCCGCTTATGGTAACCTTACTGAAAAGTTTTTATTTGAAATAAATGCTGCCAGTGGGCGTATATTACCTTGCCTGGCAAGCTATCTTTTTCTTTTAGATTGTTATTCAGTCCTGATATAAATCTAAAATTGCTGGAAGAAGAATTTTATGAATGAAAAATAACCTTATGAAAGCCATGCATTCAAAGAAGTATGGGAAAATCTTGATTGAGTTTGGAAAAATAAATAAATAAATTGTGTATCAAATGCTTGTTGTTGTATTCAATGGTCAATACGCTCAACCGGTTCATTAGGCCATAGAAAATTTTATTGATAGTCGATTGGCTCAACAGGTCCATTAGGCCATAGAAAATTTATTCTAAAAAAATTAGAAGAAATCAGCAACTGGATCAACGAGTAGAAGGTATACCACCACTGAAGATGACCAAAAAATTGAAATTTTTAAACTTGGTAAATAGGAGTCTTTTTAGTAGTGGAATGACCTGATGTAAAAATTACCAATAGAATCCATTAAATTAAGTAATTTCGAAACAGTGTTTTTCAATAATAACTTAGTAAATTAAAAATCTTTTAGTTATGACATCTGGTAAGTCTAGCTTATGACTGTTTACTCTTGTTGACTTACTTTGAGATTTTAAAATTTTATGAGCATTCTAAGAGGAAGTATTCATTTCATAAGCCATGAGGTCGAATGATCCTTTTTTATAACCCTCAAAAATTTCACAAAACTTTGCCTTTTAGTCCGTCATTATCACAGTATTTCTGATATATAAAAAAAATAAAATAAAATTATTGAATTCAAGGAGCTAAAGACGATTGAATATTTGGAGTGTGCAAATCGATGCTTATAAATAAACCAAGAACTAACGATCCGACCGGCAAAACGAAATTCCATATCAAAAATACTTTGCTAACAATGTTCCTGATACACATAAATAAAGGAGAAAATATCCCTTTAAAAGGTAGGTAACCACAAATCAACTTCGCTTTACACGTAAGGAAACTACTCTCTTGGACAATGGGTTTTCGATGACAAACTATCGGTTCTTCCCTGTCGTTCTTATTTCTCAGGAAAAGGGCAGACATAAATCTGGATAAATTTTCAAAATCGTAAATGACACATACACAAATAAGTAGAAAAACAGAGAGAACGCTGTTGTCAAAACTCTTAGTCTGACAAGCGGTCTTATTTTGTGATTTATCAATTTCCCATTGATTCAATACCGTGGATAAGGCTTCTCCATTTCTTGAAGATATTTATAAATCTTTAAGCTATTTTACACCAATTCAAGACTGATATATTACCTTGGATATCGCTTGTCCTTCCTTAAGGGAAATTTTATGTAAAAATGATGTAGCCTATTCATTTTCCATCAATCGAAGCACGATGTATTTACCTTCGACAAGGCTTGTCCATCTTTTGGAGGTATTTTACCTAAACTATGAATAATGTATTAATTCCCATTATTTCAAGACCTCTGCAATATCATCGGGAAGGATTGTCCGGCTACTGGAGTAATTTTCTACAAAACTTAAACGATCTGTGGTATGTTCACTTTCCATTGCATACTAATACATCGACTAAGACAAGTGTCTATCTGACGAATGTTTATTGTGCACAAAACATTAATTTTATATAATGCATGGATTTACCATGCTATTTGAGAGGATAAGTTGAAAATGTTCCGAAAATGAGATGGTCATTTATGATACCGACTAGTATAAGAAGCTGTCCAACAGGTTCAATCCGATGTTAACCTGATTAATACCGTATATTTGCGTGTAAAGTGCGTAGTTTATTTACCTGAAATAGGGCCTGCTAAAGTAAGAGTAGGCATAATTCACAATAACAAAATATTTTGAATGTAAATGACCTGCATGACCAAGTCCAATTGATATTAAATAACGGGTTTGAGGACTTGCTGGTATGTTTACGGTTATGATATTTATTCTGTTTTTGATTTTGATAAATATGTATATTGAATTGACAAGAGTCAATTGCTTTGAGACTGAACTTGATAATAAGTACCTAACAAGTATCGGTTTTGGGGGGAAAAATATATTTATATATGAAATAAAGATAGAGGCAGCAAATATAAAGTTTTTGATTGTTACAAGAGCATCTGATGCCACTGCAATAAGTTGGTTTTGTCTAATCAGAGGCTACTACCTGTAGTATAATCTGTATGACTAAGAGTTGATGTGCACCCAAATGATCCTAGTTTTCAAAACTGCACTAATGTAATGTAGGGTTAACAAGGGACAGCAAAGATACTCTGAGAAAATTTTGCTTCGATCAGAGATAAAAACAGAAAAGCATTCATTTCAAAGATTTTCTTTAATATTACTAAAAATTTTATATATTATACAAATTAGTAAACAGAAATAATATTGTCACCAAAAATTCTACTGTCTCTGTAGGCTTAGAACTGTGGTCACAAATCATCATTTGTCATAATTTCTTTATTAGGTAATCAATTAGGTCAATGCCTTTCTAACAATGAGCTCTTTTGAGATTCTATAGCACAGTCACAGAAGAGTTTTAGAAAAACTCCATTCATTTTGTTTCATTTTGATAGCACAGTCAGTCAGTTGAAGTTGTTATCCTTGTAAAATGTTGTTGCTTCTTCTCAATTTTTTTTTCTGGAAAATAAAAATTTATTTAACTCAATTAGGTAAATTGATCACAGTAATTTGGTCACAAAGTAAATTGATCACAGCGACATGGTCACAAATGTCATTTTATCACAAGGTAAATTGAGCAAAAAGTATGTCGATCACAATAATTTGTTTACAAAAGTAATTGATAACAGTAATTTGGACAAAAGGTCAAAAGGAAAGTTGATCAGAATTATTCGGATATAAAATAAATTGATGACAGTTATTTGGTGACAAGGTTTCAAGTCACATTAATGTACCTATTTGCAGAGATAAGGATAATTAAAGGTTCAGTCAGAGTGGTTACAAGACTCAAAGTCAGTGTCTACAAAATATATCAGA
Source organism: Nipponacmea schrenckii (assembly GCA_030562195.1). Taxonomy (NCBI): domain Eukaryota; kingdom Metazoa; phylum Mollusca; class Gastropoda; family Lottiidae; genus Nipponacmea; species Nipponacmea schrenckii. The sequence goes on from JAUJPP010000570.1 coordinate 6,663, forward strand.
CACAACAAGCACATGGACAGTCAGCTAGGAAATCATTCTCATACCTTACTTAATATTAGTAAGATTCTTGTGAGAATAAAAGTACAAAAGTATGCATTTGTGATCCGTAAATGGCTAAATGACAATTTACTGTGATGATCAAATAATGTTGGCCAATGATAAATGAACTTTATGACCAAATTATCTGAACTTTTTATTCAGCAGCCAGAAAATACAGAATAACTTGCCTTTTGGCCATTCAACATGGACATAACTAGAGCATTTCAACAATCCATGTGACTGAATTTCTTGTCAGTAACCAAACTTACCTTTGTGTTGTTGAAGAAGCAAACAAACAATAATCACATATCATCTCACGAAACTAATTTTCTCCCAAGATCATTTTGTTGTGTTGTTGATTCTCTTTGCCTGTAATAAAAACAATATGTTTAAAATTGGCAAAAACACCTTATGATGAAAGCATAATGCTCATCAGGACAGCTCATCTGGTCTTATGGCAAAAGTATATCAAGACGTGAGCAGGAAAGTAATAAAATGAAGATGAGAGTTTAATTTATAAACATAAATTTATCAAAATACAAAACAATTGTACATATTAATGATACCTTTATGTTATCTTTTCATTATTATGAAACTGTCACTATATTCTCCAATAACATCTTCAAGAAGGCATCCCTCTTTGTCTGTCTGATCCAAATCATTTTCAGTGTCTATAAAAAACAAAAGTAGGGAATATATTTTATCTTGTAACAATCTTGTGTTAACAATGTATGCCTATAGTTTAAAATAAACTTTCTCATTGTATTTCATTTTTACTCAAAGGTAGTAAAATTTGTAAAATGTCAACTGAAATAAAGTCTCTATTTTATTAACACGAAATATATACATATTTTACCCATTTCAGGGGCAATATTAAAAAAACTCATTTGAGATATGTACATAGTTAAGTTGCATACTTAGTTTGGTCAAAATTTTAATGACAGTTCATGACTGTACAGCCAATTACCAATGGCCAATGATCAATCTAAAAATTGTTAATAAATTAATATAACTAAAGGTGGGAATAAATTGACTTTTTGGTATGGATTGAGACCAACATAACTTGAGTGACCACCTTAAACGACATCATATGATGAAAACTTAATTTCACTCTAAAAAAACATCTGTTTGTATGCGTTTCTGGTTAAAATGTAATTGATTATATAATTTCTTTACTGTTATACAAGGTTTTTGTTCCTTGATGATTCAAACCTTGTATAATAACTTATTCACTTGTATCATTGTACATGGTACAGGTTTTTCTGTTTTCATCCATAGAAAAGAGAAGATTGAAACCTTGTATATTATACTTGTTTACGAGTCTTTCAATCTGAGTGATTATCATACATTTTATTCATGATTTTAGGATGTTTACAATTGAGATAGAAATGTGAGGTATAGATTCCAAAATGGGTGCTTCTACAAGCTTTCAAGAGGTAAAAATGACCAAACAAGGTATACACAAGTATTCAAGAGGTCACCCATGATTTATGTTATTCTATGTTCAAAATCGACCCAAATTCTTGTCTAAAGAGTGTAGAAAAAGTACAAAAATTGATGGACATATCACAGCATGTCACACAGTATCCATGTCTCAATATTGCCTTTGAATAGTTGGATACTGAAACAAACTTTTATCTAATATCAACAAATAGGTCTTGTAATTGACTAGTCTGAAGCAAGTTTCATCTCGATCCAATTAAATCTATTCTCAAACACATTGACACCCATGAAATTATTCTATACAGGGATGTCAAAAGATGTTTATTACTTTTTTTGAAAGAACACAATGACAATGTTATTAAAATATAAAAATGTCCTGTCCAGAAGATAAGATAGCTTGCCAGGCAAGGTAACATACGCCCACTGATAGCTTTGATTGTAAAAGTAAAAGTCCAATTACAGCTGGTTCCTGATTTACAAGGAACTTGGAAGTTAACTATATTGTATTGCATTCAGTAAAAAAATCAAAAAGCATTTGTTGACAAACAGAACAATTTGAAATTCCCAGAATTCCAGGAATTCTTTTTGGAATCCTACCAAAATCTTCTTCTTCCTTGGTTGGTATTAAAGAAGTTTTTAGTTTATAGAATATAGTTTGTACAGTGTCCACAAGAAATGGTTGAAAGACAGAACAAATTTTGAAATCCAAAGTTCCAGAATTGAAGGAATTTCTTTCATAATCAAACAAAAATCAATAGGGGTCTGCCTTAGATGATAATGAACAAGTATGAGAAAATTCTATAAAAACTGTAGTCTCTACAGTGTCCACAAACAAACGGGCTGACAGACGAACAGACGGATGGACAGGGGCAACAACATTATACTTCCGAATTTCCATTTGGGTATATAAAAAACTGTACTTCCTGCATTGTCTACAAGCAATTGACGACACACAGAAAACTTTAAATTCCAAGTCCCAGAATTCCAGGAATTTTTCCAAGTCACAGAATTCCAGGAATTCTTTTCGTAATCAGACCAAAATGTATATTGGTTTTTCCTTGAGTGATAATAAACATATTGTATACAAAGTTTCAAAGAGATCCCAGGAATTTTTCCAAGTCACAGAATTCCAGACAGGGGCGACAACAATATACGTCCATATTTCTATGTGGGCATATAAAAACAAAGTTTCAAAGAGATCTATCAAAAACTGTAGTCTCTAGAGTGCCAACAAGCAATTGTAGACAGACAGAACAACTTCGAATTCCAAGTCCCAGAATTCCAGGAATTTTTTTTGGAATTATACCAAAATCGATAGGGGTCTTCATTGAATGATAATAAACATATATACCAAGTTTCAAGAAAATCCAATAAAAACTGTAGTCTCCACAGTGTCCACAAACAATTGTTGACAGACGGATGACAAACAGTACAATTTGAAATTCCAAGTTCCAGAATTCCAGGAATTTTTTTCAGAATCATATCAAAATCAATAGGGGTCTTCCTTGGATGGTAATAAACAAATATACCAAGTTACAAAAAGATTCATAAAGAAATGGAGTCTCTACAGTGTCCACAAGCTTTTGTTTACAAACAGAACAATTTGAAATTCAAATCCAAGAATTCCAGGAATTTTTTTCGGAATCATACCAAAATCAATAGGGGTCTTCATTGAATGATAATAAACATGTATACCAAGTTTCAAGAAAATCCAATGAAACCTGTAGTCTCCACAGTGTCCACAAACAATTATTGACAGACAGATGACAAACAGTACAATTCGAAATTCCAAGTCCCAGAATTCCAGGAATTTTTTTCAGAATCATATCAAAATCAATAGGGTTCTTCCTTGGATGGTTATAAACAAATATACCAAGTTACAAAAAGATTCATAAAAAAATGGAGTCTCGACAGTGTCCACAAGCTTTTGTTATCAAACAGAACAATTTGAAATTCAAAGTTCAAGAATTCCAGGAATTTTTTTCGTAATCATACCAAAATCGATAGGGGTCTTCGTTGAATGGTAATAAACATGTATACCAAGTTTCAAGAAGATCCAATAAAAACTGTAGTCTCTACAGTGTCCACAAACAATTGTTGACAGACGGATGAGAAACAGTACATTCGAAATTCCAAGTTCCAGAATTCCAGGAATTTTTTTCAGAATCATATCAAAATCAATAGGGGTCTTCCTTGGATGGTAATAAACAAATATACCAAGTTACAAAAAGATTCATAAAGAAATGGAGTCTCTACAGTGTCCACAAGCTTTTGTTTACAAACAGAACAATTTGAAATTCAAAGTCCAAGAATTCCAGGAATTTTTTTCGGAATCATACCAAAATCGATAGGGTTCTTCCTTGAGTGATTATAAACAAGTATACCAAGTTTCAAGAAATTCCAATAAAAACTGTAGTCTCTACAGTGTCCACAAACAATTGTTGACAGACGGACCGACGGACCGACGGACCGACGGACCAACGGACCGACGGACAGGGGCGACAACAATATACGTCCACATTTCTATGTGGGCGTATAAAAATCCAACATAGTAACATAGTCAGATTTTTGGCACCAGGGTTTTTAAATGCATTTACAAACTTTGAATACAGCAAACCTTAATATATTTGGAAAGATGTTTTTGTAGTTTAATCATACCTACAGCATCCCTGTAACACCTGTGGTTAAGTCAAAAATATTTTTTCAAATATTTCAATTGCTCTGTTTCTCAAATTGTGTGTGCATCAAAAATTTCAATGCTATCCGGTCAAAAAACGAAATTACAAAATGATCATCCGATTGTGTCAATCATGTTACCTTGTGATGGCAAAATTTCAGATGCCAATGCGATTTGAGATGCCAATGCGATTTGAGATGGCGACTGAGCGATTTAAATTCTTTTAAATAAACTTTGACGCAACCATAGTTTTGACATGGATGGTGTAGGTGGGTAATAATGGAACTACAAAAATATCCATCTTTCAAATATATTTCTTGGTGCATAGATATGAGGTATGTTTACTAGTTTAAAACCAGCTACCACTATAAGTAGTAAGATAGCTTGCCAGGCAAGGTAACATACGCCCACTGGCAGCATTGAATTTGAAAAATAAATAGAGCAATGACTCAAAAACATTCACTAAATGGAGATTGAAGTCAAGGGCAAAAACTCAAAAACACCAAGTTTCATCAAAATCCATTGAAAATAGTAGCTTCTATTGAACCCACAATAAAATTTTGACACAATCTTACTAAGTCAAGGGCAATAACTAAAAAACTGTTCATCGAAAAATCGTCCAAATCGAACTTGACCGTTGTCTTATCAATTCCAATGCTCACACCAAGTTTCATTTAAATCCATTGAAAATTGTAGCTTCTATAGTGTCTACAGAAAATGAATTTTTACGCAATTTTACTTAGTCAAGGGCAATTACTCATAAACTATTCATCAAAAAAACGTCAAATTTGAATTTCTGATAAAAACTGTAGCCTATATCGTGGATATAACCCAAATTTGACGCATTTTTACTAAGTCAAGGGCAATAACTCAAAATATGTTCATTCGATAATTTCCACTTTTGAACTTGACAGAGATATCATCAATATATACCTGTATACCAAGTTTCATTAAGATCAGATAAAAACTGTAGCCTCTATTGTGGATACAACCCAAATTTGACGCGTTTTTACTAAGTCAAGTGCAATAACTCAAAAAACATGCATGCGATAATTTCCATTTTCGAACTTGACCGTTATATCATCAATGTATACCTGTATGCCAAGTTTCATTAAGATCGGATAAAAACTGTAGCC
>JAUJPP010000571.1:0-12704 GCA_030562195.1 Nipponacmea schrenckii
ATAACTTTTCTGGAAGAAGAAAATAAATCAAACGACATAAACAAGGTTATTTTGATATCTCATTTTCTTTCCTTCCAAAGAAGAGTGTTTAGTTTTTTAAACCTCAAACCCTCGATTAAGATAAAAATGAAATTAAGATAAAAATCTACTCTTGTATAATATCCTGATTTATTATTTCATTTAGCTTGATATCTTCTAACGTTCTCATTTTTGTTACCGTTATCAATCTTTGAAACCTTGAAGTAGAAGTTTGGTGACTAAGGCGATTGCTCGCTTACCTGAAGGTCTGGGGTTTGGAAGGGGGAGATGGGTTGAAACGGGCAAACTGAAAAAGGGGTGAAATGGGAGTACTGAGAAGGGGATAGGTTGGGGCGAAGTCGGAAGATGCGAAATGGGACACATGCGATCAATGCCTATTTTGTGCAGGGCCTTAAACTCATTTCGTTTTATTTGAAATACGGTGTATGTTTCGTTACAGTTTAAACGAAAAGTGGAAGGAAGTAAAGTGTTACAAGAGGTAGAGAGTCATGAATGGGATTAGGAGAAAGAGAGAGGAGAGGGATCAAAGCACAGAGATACAAGATGTAAGTGAAAGGTGTGTAGTAAGTCTGGTGATACTGTTAGAAGAGAAACGAAGATAATGAAAGAGGGCTGCTGGAGTGGAGTAGAAGCGCGATTTGCTTAAGATTAAGCTCAAGGGAACATTCTTTTACATTGTGAGGTACTCATTGTACCCCAGTGCAATGCTTCGAATTACAGTACTCCGAAGACTTATTATAGGTCTCAAATTGACAAATCATTGCTACCGATAAATGATAAATAGGATTGTAAAGAAATATCGTAAGTAGTCTCAGTGGTTGAAAATAAAATCGCACAGAATTATTTCCCTTGAAGTAAAAGGTTACTATTTAATTATCAAATTTGTATCGGCATGAAAATCAAATTATTTAAACGATTATATTTCGTAGCAACCTAGCAAGACAATACAATACTAAATACTTGAAGGAATTATTAAGAAATGCCTACTTACTTTCAAATTAAAGGTGTTAAAAGGTTCGGACTATTGCACCATTTTGTCTCGACATATTTTCGTTAAACTATTTTAATAAGTGAAACTGATCATATTCTCCAACCTCTTGATAATGATTTAATGATAATTCGCTAACAGCAACCAACAACTTCGTTATATTCTCGAACTAAATAAATCACATTTTAATATAGTTTTTGTTTCTTTATTTTCAGCCCAGATCTTTAGAACTGTAACTTTGTAATTTAGATACATTTTATTCCATTTAGTTCTTCACTTCAAATATACTAGTTCATAGTCAAATTTCTAAAAATGACCCAAATTATTTTTAACAGAGCGCAAAATATTTTACTCTGTCTTGTATAGTTATTACACTAAGTCCGTTGGCCATATTGTAACACGTCGAGATTCATACTGGATAACATTGATTTTGTTTTCTCCATTAGCATCCTTCAATTGAAGAGGTATTGTATCGCAATCTACCAATCAAAATAACACAGTTTGCGATCCAATATTTCTTATGATTAGCATAAATTAACATTTATCACGACAATCTGTGCATAAAATCTTTCTTGTCAAAGCTAGTTTGATATCTAGTTTAGCTATATATGGAAAGTTTAATCTAGATATATTCAAACCCATTGTATCTTATATTACAATATGATTATTTTCTTTTTGTTAGACGAAATTGCTACCGATTTTTTTTATGAAACGAAAATCAAATGTCATAATTGAAATACTAACGTTTTGAACAGTATGATTAGTTTGTTTAAGGCGACATTGGTGAGAAAGAAGGACCTGTAGAGCCTATAACTGGAGTATTTTAAATTGCTACCGGTTTTCTTTATGCAATGCAATTTAAATTCCTTAATAATTGAAATTTTATATACAATTAACAACATGATAATTTAACATTTAATTGGTGAGAACGAGTTAGTAGAGCCTGCAACTGGAACATTTTGAAAAGCTGCCGAAGTTTTTTTATGAAATGTTATTCGGATTGTTTCGTTAAAATAGTAACGTTTTTATATACGTTTGTCATCAAGGAAGGAATTTTTTAACAATTTCAGTTGACCACTGAGGCTACTTATTATTTTCTTTTAATTCCAATTTTTGTTGAAGGTTAACGACATATACAGAAGTGTTACATTGATGTAGATTGATAACCCACAATAAGTCTTCGAAGTACTGTAATTCAAAGCATTGCACGGAGGTACAGTAAGTACCCCTCAATGTTAAAGATTTTTCCTAATAGTCTCCCGCTTCTCGCTATCTAATCCGCCCTTAACTCATTATTCATACCAACTCTGTCTACCCACTCCGAAACAATCCCTCCCTGTCCTATTTATATCACCCTTTACCCTCGTCTTTCTCTTGCTTTAAGCAGATTTACGTTTCAACCTGATTCGCTACTTTCTCAACTCCTCGTAATTATACCAGTTCATTCTATAGTACTTTTTCCCCGGCACCATATTTACTAAAGAAATCTGTCTTATATGCCGTTTCTTTAATTTTCCGTCTTTTCGAACAATGATCATTTCTCTTCTTACTTCCTCGGAACTTCAACCTGTCCCTAACTTCCTACTCTATTCTATTCCTCTACTCTGACCTCGTGGTCTGTTAAACTTCCCTTTTCTTTTACCCACATTTCCCCAACCTTGCTATAGCTACTCGACCTACTTCGTGTCTCTATTTTGTATTTAGTTTCCTTTCTTCATGTATTATTTTATTCTCTCGCATCTTTCTACCTTCTTTTCTACTTTGACCAGTCTTATATCCCCCCCTGTCTCTTTCTCCAATTACTTTATTTGTCAATGATTGTGAAATATAATAATATTTGTAAATGGAAATAATCAAAGATGTATTCTCACATTGTTTCATAAGCTTTCTAATTGATTTATCAGTGTTTCCATGAATAAAAGCTTGGGAAATTCAAAGAAACGTTATTTTCAGACTCCATGCTTTATGGTGTTATGTACCAACACTGTCTACCCACTCCGAAACAATCTCTCACTGCCTTTTCTCTTGCTTTAAGCAGATTTACGTTTCAACCTATCTCGCTACTTTCTAACTCCTCGTAATTATGTCAGTCCATTCTATAGTATTTTTTCCCCGGCACCATATTTACTAAACCATATTTAATAACTATTTCGAACAATGATCATTTCTCTTTTAGTTCCTCGGAACTTCCCTCTGTCCATTACTTCCTACTCTGTTCGCTTCTTTCCCCGAGGTCTGTTAAACTACTCTACTGTTTTACCATTTTCCTTTAGCAAAGGTACGATATGTTATAAAATACTATCGTTGCTAAAGGAATATGCTGATTAATCGCATTGACTTTTTAAAGCTTTATAAGAGCATACGTGTATATTCATCAGTAAATAAACCTACTGCCATAGAAAAGAATATCCAAAAAACTTACTAATTATTCATAAAATGTTTTTGATTATTAAAAAAAGCTTAATGAATCGATTAAGCGTTTTTCATTAATTACTTAGTTTTGTGAGTTTTCCATATTTTAAGGGCTTCTGTTCACTGATAATATATACTCATATTGACAATTCTTGAAAAATTTTATGTTCATGCTAATACTAAGAGGTATAAAAAATTGCAATGTCTTTGTTATGACTATTTCATTTCTGTCTGGGAGGCAAACTGAACTTGGATCACTATTTAAAATTTATAACATTTGTCTTCCATAGCGGACGTTTCTATCGATTTTTCATGTAGGATGCTGTTCACTTCCTTTGTATAATAGTTAAATGACAGAACATCCGGGACCTAATTGATATACGTGTATTTTAATATGATGTATTTAATTAAGTTATTAATGTTAGTACATAAAATATTAGAAAAGTGCCAAGTAACAGATTTCCTTTAAAATATACAATTTGATACGATTTGTGCACTGGCGCTTCAAGAAATAGATGTAGGTGTAGAACAGGCACAGATCCCCTCTTTCAAATTTGTTATCATCCATCATATAAGGAATTCCTAATAACCCCCTTAAGAATTATATTATTCATACAAACGCTACTGGATGTATTATGCCATTAATATATAGATCTCTCAAGGTACTTCAGTGTAAAGTACAAATTCTAAATATCCAGACTACCAAGAATTCAGAATATGCAATATTGTGAAGGGGAATATAAACTCGGATATTCAGACTCCTTAGGTTTATTCATTCCGATGACAATGTTTTCATAATGTTCAATCAAGAATGTAGTTCGTCCCGGTTTGACGCAATCACACTAATGAATTTAGTGTCAAACTAGTCAAATTCCCAATAAATAAAAATAATCATTTCATATTAAAACAAGAGCGGAAACTGATTTATTGAAATCTGTCATTGTAGCATCTCGGGAATTGTTATTGACTTCAACATTTTACAATTCGAAAAATCCTCTTGATGAATGTAAAATAATAAAAATAACATTCAACAAAAACATTATCTATATTATTTAATTGGTGTGCAGAAATAATTATTTACGATTTTTGCCATTTCCGGGAATTGCTTTGGATCTTGAATATATTATGTAGTCTTCAGAAGTACGAGTATATATAGCCTACATTTCTAGTTCTATATGATATAATATGTGACAATGTGGCTAATTCTGGACTAATTTTGGTCAAACGAATGACGAAATCTACCGTTATTTCCAGAGGTGACCTATACTCGCCATTAATAAGATGTAATTTGCTACTCGTCTTCACAAAGTCAAACTATTAGGAACTTCGTTATAAACCTGACTGCAATAACCAAATTCCATGTGCACTGACCTATCTAAATGCAGCAGTTGATTGGATTATACTCTAGTGAATTCGGCCAAATAGAAAAAAATATAAGCCACAACTTTTCTGTGGAGGACTATGATTCGCTAATGAACAAAAAAAAAAAAAAAAAAAAAAAAATAAATAAATAAATAAAAAAATGGATCTCAGGTGGTCGATCAAATTTTTAAACGATGACGTCCCTTTAAATGCCAAATTGAAATAAAAAACTCGAACTCTCTGTGGATAACTAAAAGCTTCCGAAGATGAATATACGTGTTTATTTTGCTATATTATTATTTTTTTCATTACGTGTTCCCTTTGCTTGCCAGTTATTGTGAAATAAAATAATATTTGTCAATGGCAAAAATTAAGTATATGTATAATTAAACTGTATTATTCTGATTTTTTTTCATATACGCATGTTTAAGTATCACATATCATTGCTTTAATTGCAGATTTTTATTTTCCCTGTGCATGGGTTGATAACTTTTCTGGAAGAAGAAAATAAATGAAACGACATAAACAAGGTTATTTTGATATCTCATTTTCTTTCCTTCCAAAGAAGAGTGTTTATTTTTTTTAAACCTCAAACCCTAAAAATTAAGATAAAAATGAAAATTTAAAATAAAAATCTACTCTTGTATAATATTCTGATTTATTATTTCAATTTTAGCTTGATAGCTTCTTTTTAAGAGTTCTCATTTTTGTTACCGTTATCAATCTTTGAAACCTTGAAGGGGAAGTTCGGTGACTAAGGCGATTGCTCGCTTACCTGAAGGTTTTTTGGGGGTTTTTGGGAAAGGGGGGGGAGGGTTTAAACGGGGGGGAAACTGAAAAAGGGGGGGAAATGGGAGTACTGAGAAGGGGGGGATTTGGTTTGGGGCGAAGTAGGAAGAGGCGAAATGGGAAAATGCGATCAATGCCTATTTTGTGCAGGGCCTTAAACTCAAAACTCGTTTAGAGAGTACGGTGAGTTTTTTCAGTTTAAAAGGGGAAAAGGGAAGGAAAAAAGGGTTTCAAGAGGAGAGGGGCAGGGGAAAGGGAAAAAGAGAGGAGAGGGATTCAAAGGGGGACAGACATACAAGATGGGAAATGAAAGGTGTGTAGTAAGTCTGGTGATACCGTCAGAAGAGAAACGGAAAAGGAGGGGCTGATGGAATGGAGTAGAAGCGGCGATTTGCTTAAAATTAAAAATCAAGGGAAAATTCTCTTTTAAAATTTTGAGGTACTCATTATACCCCAGTGCAATGCTTCGAATTACAGTACTCCGAAGACTTATTATAGGTCTCAAATTGACAAATCATTGCTACCGATAAATGATAAATAGGATTGTAAAGAAATATCGTAAGTAGTCTCAGTGGTTGAAAATAAAATCGCACAGAATTATTTCCCTTGAAGTAAAACGGGTTTCTATTTTTAAATTTTAAAATTTGTATCGGCATGAAAATCAAATTATTTAAACGATTATATTTCGTAGCAACCTAACAAGACAATACAATACTAAATACTTGAAGGAATTATTAAGAAATGCCTACTTACTTTCAAATTAAAGGTGTTTTAAAAAGTTTTGGACTATTGACCATTTTTACTCGACATATTTTTCGTTAAACTATTTTAATAAGTGAAACTGATCATATTCTCCAACCTCTTGATAATGATTTAATGATAATTCGCTAACAGCAACCAACAACTTCGTTATATTCTCGAACTAAATAAATCACATTTTAATATAGTTTTTGTTTCTTTATTTTCAGCCCAGATCTTTAGAACTGTAACTTTGTAATTTAGATACATTTTATTCCATTTAGGTCTATACTTCAAATATACTAGTTCATAATAACAGTCAAATTTCAAAAAATGACCCAAATGATTTATAACAGAGTGCAAAATATTTTACTCTGTCTTGTATAGTTATTACACTAAGTCCGTTGGCCATATTGTAACACGTCGAGATTCATACTGGATAACATTGATTTTGTTTTCTCCATTAGCATCCTTCAATTAAAGAGGAATTGTATCGCAATTTACCAATCAAAATAACACAGTTTGCGATCCAATATTTTTTATGATAAGCATAAATTAACATTTATCACGACAGTCTGTGCATAAAATTTTTCTATATATGGAAAGTTTCGTCTTGATATACACCCATTGTATCTTATATTACAATATGATTATTTCTTTTTGTTGGACGATATTGCTACCAATTTTTTTATGAAAAGAAAAACAAATTTCATAATTGAAATACTAACGTTTTGAACAGTTAGTTTGTTAAGGCGTCATTGGTGAGAAAGAAGGACCTGTAGAGCCTATAACTGGAGTATTTTAAATTGCTACCGGTTTTCTTTATGCAATGCAATTTAAATTCCTTAATAATTGAAATTTTATATACAATTAACAACATGATAATTTAACATTTAATTGGTGAGAACGAGTTAGTAGAGCCTGCAACTGGAACATTTTGAATAACTGCCGAAGTTTTTTATGAAATGTTATTCGGATTGTTTCGTTAAAATAGTAACGTTTTTATATACGTTTGTCATACGTTTGTCCCGTGTTTTTTTTTACAATTTCATTTGACCACTGAGGCTACTTATTATTTTCTTATAATTCAATTTTTTGTTGAAGGTTTACGAGTTATACAAAATTTTTTACATTGATTTAGAGTGAGCACCCACTATAAGTCTTCGGAGTACTGTAATTCGAAGCATTGCTCGGAGGTACAGTAATTACCCCTCGATGTAAAAGATTTTCCCAATGAATAGCCTCCCGCTTCTCACCTAATCCATCCGCACATAACTCGTTTTACATACCAACTCTGTCTACCCACTCCGAAACAATCTCTCCCTGCCCTATCTTTATCACCCTTTACCCTCGTCTATCTCTTGCTTTAAGCAGATTTACGTTACAGTCTGATTCGCTACTTTCTCAACTCCTCGTAATTATACCAGTCCATTTTATAGTACTTTTTCCCCGGCACCATATTTACTAAAGAAATCTGTCTTATTTGCCGTTTCTTTAATTTTCCGTCTTTTCAAACAATGATCATTTCTCTTCTTACTTTCTCGAAACTTCCACCTGTCCCTTACTTCCTACTCTAGTCGCCTCTTTCCCCGAGGTCTCTTAAACTTCCTTTTTCTTTTACCCATATTTCCCCAACCTTGCTATAGCTACTCAACCTTCTTCGTGTTTCTATTTTGTATTTAGTCTCACTTTTTCGCGTATATTTTTTTTCTCTCGCATCTTTCTACCTTCTTTTCTACTTTGACCAGTCTTATATCCCCCCTGTCTCTTTCTCCCATTACTTTATTTGCGAGTGATTGTAAAATATAATATTATTTGTAAATGGAAATAATCAAAGATGTATTCTCACATTGTTTCATGAGCTTTCTAATTGATTTTTAGTGTTTTTAATGAATATTCCATGAATAAAAGCTTGGGAAATTCAAAGAAACGTTATTTTCAGACTCAATGCTTTATGGTGTTATGCACCAACACTGTCTACCCACTCCGAAACAATCTCTCACTGCCTTTTCTCTTGCTTTAAGCAGATTTACGTTTCAACCTATCTCACTACTTTCTAACTCCTCGTAATTATGTCAGTCCATTCTATAGTGTATTTTCCCCGGCACCATATTTACTAAAGATTTATATGCCGTTTCTTTAATTTTCCTTCTTTTCGAACAATGATCATTTCTCTTTTACTTCCTCGGAACTTCCCTCTGTCCATTACTTCCTACTCTGTTCGCTTCTTTCCCCGAGGTCTGTTAAACTACTCTACTGTTTTACCATTTTCCTTTAGCAAAGGTACGATATGTTATAAAATACTATCGTTGCTAAAGGAATATGCTGATTAATCGCATTGACTTTTTAAAACTTTATAAGAGCATACGTATATATTCATCAGTAAATAAACCTACTGCCATAGAAAAAAATATCCAAAAAACTTACTAATTATTCATAAAATGTTTTTGATGATTAAAAAACGCTTTATGAATCGATTAGGAATCGATTAAGCGTTTTTGATTAATTACTTAGTTTTGTGAGATCTCTCAAGGTACTTCAGTGTAAAGTACAAATTCTAAATATATCCAGACCACCTAGACTGCAGAACATGCAATATTGTGAAGTGGAATATAGTAGGTTTATTCATTCCGATGACAATGTTTTCATAATTTTCAATCAAGAATGTATTTCGTCCCGGTTTGACGCAATTACACTAATGAATTTAGTGTCAAACTAGTCAAATTCCCAATAAAACAAACTAATCATTTCATATTAAAACAAGAGCGAAAACTGATTTATTGAAATCTGTCATTGTAGCATCTCGGGAATTGTTATTGACTTCAACATTTTACAAATCGAAAAATCCTCTTGATGAATGTAAAATAATAAAAAAAAACATTCAACAAAAACATTATCTATATTATTTAATTGGTGTGCAGAAATAATTATTTACGATTTTTGCCATTTCCGGGAATTGCTTTGGATCTTGAATATATTATGTAGTCTTCAGAAGTACGAGTATATATAGCCTACATTTCTAGTTCTATATGATATATATGTGACAATGTGGCTAATTCTGGAGGTCACCTATACTCGCAAATATAAAGATATACATGTAATTTGCTACTCGTCTATTAGGAACTTCGTTATAAACCTGACTGCAATAACCAACTTCCATGTGCACTGACCTTTCTTAATGCAGCAGTTGATTGGATTATACTCTTGTGAAATCGGCCAAATAGAAAAAAATATAAGCTACAACTTTTCTGTGGAGGACTATGACTCGCTAATGAACAAAAAAAAAAAATAAAAAAAAAATAAATAAAAAAAAAATGGATCTCAGGTGGTAGATCAAATTTTTAAACGATGACGTCCCTTTAAATGCCAAATTGAAATAAAAAACTCGAATTCTCTGTGGATAACTAAAAGCTTCCGAAGATGAATATACTGTTTATTTTGCTATATTATTATTTTTTTCATTACGCGTTATTTTGCTTGCCAGTTATTGTGAAATAAAATAATATTTGTCAATGGCAATATTAACTACATGTATAATACAATACTGTAGTAAGGTATTGTCTGATTTTTTTTCATATACGCATGATAGAGTATCACATATCATTGCTTTAATTGCAGATTTTTATCTTCCGTGCATGGGTTGATAACTTTTCTGGAAGAAGAAAATAAATCAAACGACATAAACAAGGTTATTTTGATATCTCATTTTCTTTCCTTCCAAAGAAGAGTGTTTAGTTTTTTTACCCTCAAACCCTGGATTGGGATTAGTTTGGGGCGAAGTCGAAGAGGCCTATTTTGTGCATGGCCTTTCATTCAATTCCCAGGTAGAGAGTAAGGAGTGGGATTAGGAGAAAGGAGAGAGATACAAGCGAGAGGAGTAGTGATACAATTGAAAACGTTGGGGGCACAGAGATTCAAGATGGTAGTGAAAGGTGTGTAGTAAGTATGGTGATAACGTCAGAAGAGAAACGACGGAGGGCTGATGGAATGGAGTAGAAGCAGTAGACTGAGGATTTGCTTAGGTTAAAGATCAAGGGAAAATTCTCTTAAATTGTAAGGTACTCATTATACCTCAGTGCAATGCTTCGAATTACAGTACTCCGAAGACTTATTATAGGTCTCAAATTGATAAATCATTGCCACTGATAAATGATAAATATGATTGTAAAGAAATATGGTAAGTAGTCTCAGTGGTTGAAAATAAAATCGCACAGAATTATTTCCCTTGAAGTAAAAAGTATGTTAAACGTTACTATTTAATTATCAAACTTGTAGTTGCATGAAACTCAAATTTTTTAAACGATTATACTTCGTAGCAACCTAACAAGACAATACAATACTAAATACTTGAAGGAATTATTAAGAAATGCCTACTTACTTTCAAATTAAAGGTGTTTAAAGAATTTCTGACTATTGACCATTTGACTCGACATATTCTCGTTAATCTATTCTAATAAGTGAAACTGATCATATTCTCCAACCTCTTGATAATGACTTAATGATAATTCGCTAACAGCAACAAACAACTTCGTTATATTCTCGAACTAAATAAATCACATTTTAATATAGTTTTTGTTTCTTTATTTTCAGCCCAGATCTTTAGAACTTTGTAATTTAGATACATTTTATTCCATTTAGGTCTATACTTCCAAAATACTAGTTCATAATAACAGTCAAATTTCAAAAAATGACCCAAATGATTTATAACAGAGCGCAAAATATTTTACTCTGTCTTGTATAGTTATTACACTAAGTCCGTTGGCCATATTGTAACACGTCGAGATTCATACTGGATAACATTGATTTTGTTTTCTCCATAAGCATCCTTCAATTGAAGAGGTATTGTATCGCAATCTACCAATCAAAATAACACAGTTTGCGATCCAATATTTCTTATGATTAGCATAAATTAACATTTATCACGACAATCTGTGCATAAAATCTTTCTTGTCAAAGCTAGTTTGATATCTAGTTTAGCTATATATGGAAAGTTTAATCTAGATATATTTAAACCCATTGTATCTTATATCACAATATGATTATTTTCTTTTTGTTAGACGATATTGCTACCGATTTTTTTATGAAACAAATATCAAATGTCATAATTGAAATACTGACGTTTTGAACAGTATGATTAGTTTGTTTAAGGCGTCATTGGTGAGTAAGAAGGAGCTGTAGAGCCTATAACTGGAATACTTTAAATTGCTACCGGTTTTCTTTATGCCATGCAATTTAAATTTCTTAATAATTGAAATTTTATATACAATTAACAAACATGATTATTTAACATTTATTTGGTGAAAACGAGTTGTTAGTAGAGCCTGCAACTGAACATTTTGAATAGCTGCCGAAGTTTTATGAAATGTTATTCGTATTGTTTAGTTAAAATAGTAACGTTTTATATATGTTTGTCATACGTTTGTTCCGGTTTTTTTTTACAATTTCATTTGACCACTGAGACTTCGCATTATTTTCTTATAATTCTAATTTTTGTTGATGGTTTACGAGAAATACAGAAATTTTTATATTGATTTAGATAGAGCACCCATTATAAGTCTTCGGAGTACTGTAATTCGAAGCAATGCACGGAGGTACAATTATAATTAGATCAGTTCATTCTATAGTACTTTTTCCCCGGCACCATATTTTCTAAAGAAATCTGTCTTAAAAGTGTTTCTTTAATTTTCCGTCTTTTCAAACAATGATCATTTCTCTTTTACTTTCTCGAAACTTCAACCTGTTCCTAACTTCCTACTCTATTCTATTCCTCTGCTCTGACCTCGAGGTCTGTTAAACTTTCTTTTCCTTTTACCCATATTTCCCCAACCTTGCTATAGCTACTCGACCTTCTTCGTGTTTCTATTTTGTATAGAGTCTCCCTTCTTCCTATATATTTTTCTTCTCTCACATCTTTCTACCTTCTTTTCTACTTTGACCAGTCTTTTATCCCACCCCCCATCCCCTCCCTCGTCTCTTTCTCCCATGACTTTATTTGCCAGTGATTGTAAAATATAATAATATATGTATTCAAACCGTATGTGGGTGTATACAATCTTGGGAAATTCAAAGAAATTATTCCACTTCAAAACGTTATTTCCAGACTCCATGTTTGTTCACGATGTTTCTTGACCTGGCGGAATGAGGAAAATTTCATTCATTGTTACGCTAATTACAACTTAATTATGACTTGTGAGACAAACTGGTATTTTTACTGATCATTAGAATACCTCTACTTTCGATTGATATAAGTATTTACAGCCTAATTATGGAATATATATATAGATATATATACAGTATATGAATAAATGAAAATAAGGGAACCCATGTTTAAGTAAAAAAAAATAGTAATGTGTTGTCTGATTGTTATAATATACGC
>JAUJPP010000572.1:0-10926 GCA_030562195.1 Nipponacmea schrenckii
TGAAAATTAAATTTTTTTGATTTTTGCAAAGAAAAGTACATTTTGCCGTATTTTCGCTTCCTTGAAATGTATGTGTGTATATCTCGTGATCTATTAGCTGTACAAGCTTCAAATTTTTACTGTGAATATACATTTTGAATATGATTAGATTCCCCTCCAAAAAAACGAGATGGGCGTGGCACATCCGGGTGAACTTCAAATTTACCATTTATATCGGTCAGCGAATTACGGCTGCAGTAAATAAAGTTTTTCAAAAAAGTACCTTGCATACATATATCTCATTACTTTGGCCAGTTTATCCCAAAAAATCAAATGTTTCTGCCTGTTTGTTGCAATTTTGCGACATTTGCAAAAAATGGGTTTTTTTTTTTTAGTTTGGGGGCTTATTTCTAGTGACTTTGACCTTTGGTGACCTTGACCTTTACAAGGTCATTGGTCACTGACTTTAGCTATCAGTTGACAATTTGGCATTAGACTTCTGACGTCTATTTCCGGTTTTATAGCTGCTCGAAAGCAGCAAAATTTGCAACGTTGGACTGCTCTAGAGCGTGACCTAATTAATTTAGAGGGTTATTTTTTTCACATTCCGAAGGCGCCTTTTGTCCTCTTTCCAGCGATGCACAACAAAATTTTTTAAAAATGAAAATTTAATTTTTGGACTTTTAAAATTAAAGTACATTTTGCTTTTTTGAAACGTATTTGTGTATATCTCGTGATCTATTAGATGTACAAGCTTCAAATTTGTACCATAAATATATATTTTATATGAGATTAGATTTACGCAAAAGTAAATTAGATGGGCGTGGCACATTCGGGTAAACTTCCAATTTACCAGTTATATCGGTCAGCGCTTTACTTCTGTAGGAAATAACATTTTTCCAAAAAATTCTTTGCACACAGATACCTCGTTGCTTTGGCCAGTTTCTCCCAGAAAATCAGATGTTTCGGCCTGTTTGTTGCAATTTTGCAACGTTAGCAAAGTTCCACTCTGTGCCACGTGTGGCTCTAGTTGTGGGACTTTGCTACCGCAAAGTCCCAGTTTGTTTTCGGTTTGTCTTTTTTTTTTACGTATTTCGACTTTGTCGAAAACGTATTGTAATCGTTCGGATTATTTTATTTTTTTTTTTTTTTTTTTTTTTTTGTAATTCTTGGATGAGTTTGCAGACAAACTGGTAAAAGGTGCAGAAATTCTAAATCTACAGTTGATCTTAGAATGATTTCTATTATCAAATAAAACAAAACCGGAAGTTCTATCTCTGACAGGAAGTGAGAACCGGAAGTTCAGGTTTTTTTGCTTTAGCAAGTTTATTTTCAGTTCGATTTTGACCGGATTTTCAGATTTGAAAACTTCAATGTATTTGTCAACTAACAATTATAGGTTTTATGCAATTAGGCTAAATATTTTACCCACGATTTGCAATTCAATATTCAAGGGTCATCGGCAAAAATTTCAGACCGTGATTTCTCCTTTAATATAAATGGTAAAATTTTGAAACTTTACCAGTTGATAGGCGATATGTTTATAATTTTTGAAAAAATGTGAAAATAAAAATTCCACTTCCGGTTTAGCCTCAAATGACGTAATTACGTAACTTCCGGTCTATAACTGCTAGGTGAAAAGTGAAAACTGTTTTATAAATAACTTGTCAATAGTAATTGATTTGACCTAAATAATTAGGTCAAGCTGCCATATCGGCCGCCATTTTGAATTTTCGTTACAATTCTTAAATCCGAAATTCAGACACTACTGATAGACCGATTTTGATGAAATTTAGCACATAGATACAATGGATCATTATCTACCTTTTCTTGGAGACCGATTTTCGAATTTCGTATTTTCTTTCGAATTATTTAAATTTCGATTTTTTCAAAATTAGGTCACTTTAACGGGTACGGAAGGTGTGACCCACTTAATCTATGACCTTGAAAATTAGGTCAAATAATATTCAATATATTGTCTACAAGTAGATATTTTTTAATTTGGCTTACTTAAAAAATTCATAGAGTTAAGTGTACTTAAAGACAGCAAAAATTGATAATTTTCATATTTTCGCCATCATTAACCGTTACGGAAGGTGTGACCTAATTATTTTATGACTTTGAAAACTAGGTCAAATGATATTCAATATATTGTCTAGATGTAGGTAATTGCAAATTTAGCCTACATAATATTTTAAGGCTCTCGAAATACGTTCATAATTGTAAGCAATTCTAGTTTTTTTTTTTTTTTTTTTTTTTTTTTTTTTTTTCGAAATTTACACAGGGCACACAGCCTAGGCTGCAATAGTTGCAGCAATTTCACAACTTCTCTACACCTTCTGTTGTGGCGAAGTTTCTATTAAATATAAATTGGAACATTTTTGCAAAACCGGAAGTGCTACATTGCAACATGCCTAAAAAGTCGGTCAGTAGCTCTAGAAGTCGCATTTTTTGATCGATTTTTTTCGGGTTTGCATTTTTGAAAACTTGAAACAATTTCCAACAAGATAGCAGTTACAAAATTTCGAAATTTGAAAATTCATAGCACACATTTTTTTGCCGTATTTTGCACATTTTTGCAACTTTGCTATTTTTAGACCGATTGATCTGAAAATTTGGGTGCCTTCAAGTGTCACGAATATGAAAACATTGGCAGAGTCAAAATTTTTGCTTCATTTCCGATGTCAACGTAAAACGGGTTTAAACTTCCGGTTGACCTACTTGTGCTGTAATTGATGTATCGCAACAAAATTTATGTCAATCCTAATTAAATTAGAAGACAAAAAAACGAAGCAGAAAAAATCCGGACCGGATGTGAAACATTGGCCGCCATCTTGAAATGTCACTTTTTTGTAAAACTCAAAATGGGGCCTCTACGGTAAGAGCGATTTGTGTGATTTTTGTATTTCTGGAAAGCTTAGTCGATTGCGATCAAAATGTTGGAAATCGATTTTTGAATTTTGCTTTTGCTTTTTTGCAACATCCGGTTGAATTTTTTCGAAGTTTGGGGGCTTATTTCTCGTGACCTTGACCTTTGGTGACCATGACCTTTAGTAGGTCAAAGGTCATTGACCTTGGCTATCAGTTGATACTTTGACCTTTGACCTCCGACGTCTACTTCCGGTTTTATAGCTGTCCAAAAACAGCCAAATTCGCAACTTTGGACTGCTCTAGAGCGTGACCTAATTAATTTAGAGGGTTATTTTTTTCAGATTCTTAAAGTGCTTTTTGTCCTCTTTCCAACGATGTATAACAAAGGTTTTTAAAATGAAAATTGAATTTTTTGATTTTGAAAATAAAAGTACATTTTGCCGTATTTACGTTCTTTGGAAATGTATGTGTGTATATCTCGTGATCTATTAGATGTACAAGCTTCAAATTTGTAACGTGAATATACATTTTGAATGTGATTAGATTCACATAAAAAAAAATGAGATGGACGTGGCGCATCCGGGTAAAATTCCATTTTACCATTTATATGGGTCAGCGAATCTCGTGACCTTGACCTTTGGTGACCGTGACCTTTAGTAGGTCAAAGGTCATTGACCTTGGCTATCAGTTGACCTTTGTCCTCCGACGTCTACTTCCGGTTTTATAGCTGCCCGAAAACAGCAAAATTCGCAACTTTGGACTGCTCTAGAGCGTGACCTAATTAATTTAGAGTGTTTATTTTTTCAGATTCTTAGGTTGCTTTTTGATCTCTTTCCAATGACATATAAAAAAAGTTTGTAAAATGAAAATTGAAGTTTTCTTTTTTAGAAAATAAAAGTACCTTTTGCCGTATTTACGTTTTTTGAATTGTATATGTGTATATCGCGTGATCTATTGGATGTACAGACTTATATGAGTCAACAAACTGTGTGTTATTATGGTCAATAACAAACTGTGTGTTATAAGCTGGTGAATATCAACTGTGGTTTATTAGAATATATTAGGGCAATATTAGCTGTAGTTACCAGAAGGGTATTCCAGTGCATTCTTTGATCCTAGGCTGTTATATTTATTTGAACTTTTTTTGAACATTTTATCCTTCCTTCATAATCTAAAGGGACATTTACCATTAATTTTGCTTTATTGCTAGTTTTTCACGAGTTTTGCATTTTATTTGTTCATATGTTAATCATTATTCTGTAAATTGTTCATCTATGTATGTGACAAAGGCCTCTTCACATAACTCATACCCTCATATTACCCTGTTTGATTGATATACCATGGCCCATTTCACACACTTGTTTATAAACTGATTCTGACTGGTGGTCACATACTTGACATGGCCAGACTAGTAGACACGATTGGATTAGGAAGTAAAACAGTTCCACAGCTTTACTGTTTTGTTTTATCATTGGCTTTCGTGCATGTAGTAAAATACTTTAAGTGGACCTTTTCCAAGTAAGAAGTAATGTTATCATTGTGCCATTTTTAATGATGTATAAGCACATCGTGCAATATGATTTAACAATGTCATTTATTCAAATAATCTACATATTGAGATAAATTTACAATGTGCTTTTAATTTCCAATTTATTGGTAAAGGGAAGTAACCAAAATTAAGACTAGAACCGTTAGACGGTACCAAGGCAGTGCGCGTCCCTTCTATTGCATGGGTGAAACGTTGCATTTATAATATCCAATTCCATAATAATAACTATTATAATATAATATAACCTGTTTGTAACAGTTGTGCAGCTTCCGAGATATTTAGAATTTGTTATATCTCCTGGCTGTCATTTAAAAAAGAACTACGCCTACTCAGTATAATGACTTGTTTTAATTGGTTGCGATACTTAAACTGGAAATGTCAAAATTTGTGTCTTGACCAAACGATAAGAAATTAACACAATTTGACTTTATGACCTGTTACATAATCTTCTTAACTCTTCTTGTAACATTTATATCTGTTTAATTAGTGTGTAAAACAAAACGTCGAAAAAACAAATTTGTGGGACATAACACTTTATTTGAGATTACAAATTGATATCGGATTTCATTAACTTTCCAGATCGTTGATACTTGTTAATTTGTTATTTATCAATCTTAATTTAGGTGTAGTAGGAACATTAGATCCTGCAATTTGTGGCAAGTGTCCATGGTATAACATAGAGACATCAAATTAACAGCGCGGCTTTACATCTTTAAGAGAGTATTTTATAGAGTTCCGTCCCTTATACCACTATTCCACTCAACTGTACATTATTTTTGCTCAAGAGAATATCATTTAAAATTCTAAAGTTTGTAATTTCCTTCCAAATATTCCATATCATACATCGCCCACAACGAGAAATGAACAATCATTCCTTTTATTTAAGATATATAATATCTTTGAATCATTCTAACTGGATTAATTTTTAATCGTAAAAAAATTAAAATCAAAATAACAATTCAAAAATCGGTTTCCATATATATTTCGGCAATCGGTATAGATCAAAATAACACAAATTGAATTAACCTCCGAGACCCTATTTCGATTTAAAGAAAAATGCACAGTTAGTATAGAAGAAATTACAAAATTTGCAAATTTTAAACGTGCAATTTTGATCAAATATCAAGTGTTATACACCATCGGAAAGAATAACTAGACCTGTTTGTAACAGTTCTGCAGCTTTCGAGCTATTTAGAATTTGTTGGTCTCCTGGCTGTCATTTAAGGATAGAATGTAGATTGATTTTGCGTTTATTTGGAGAGATGATTTATTCATGATTTAACACGTGACATTTGAGCTTGTTAATAGACTGGCAATCATTAAGGTTTGTGATGTAAAAATATCTAGGCTTAACCACGCAATCGGTTATGGATTCTATATACATGTACATCAAAATAACACATATTGACTGATCCTCCGAGACCCTATTTTCGATTGAAAGAAAAATACACACAGTGATGTAAAATATCTGGGCTTAACCACGCCCACAAAGTCTAATGACTTGTTTTGATTGGTTGGGATAACTGGAAATGTCAAAATTTGTGTCTTGACCAAAAGATAAGAAATTAACACAATCAGACTTTATGACCTGTTGCATTTATATCTGTTTAATTAGAGTGTAATTTTATTCTTAAACTTTTCGCAATTTTTATTTATACATATTGATTTATATATTGCTTGAAAGCTGGGAATTTGCACATTATAAATCTGTTCGAATTTTGTTTTTAAGTTAAATAGAACTAAATATAAAAAAATACTAGAACCGTTAGACGGTACCAAGGCAGTGCGCGTCCCTTCTATTGCATGGGTGAAACGTTGCATTTATAATATCCAATTCCATAATAATAACTAGACCTGTTTGTAACAATAGTGCAGCTTCCGAGATATTTAGAATTTGTTATATCTCCTGGCTGTCATTTAAAATAGAACGTAACCACGCCTACTCAGTATAATGACTTGTTTTGATTGGTTGTGATACTTAAACTGGAAATGTCAAAATTTGTCTTGACCAAACATAAGAAATTAACACAATTTGACTTTATGACCTGTTACATTATCTTCTTAACTCTTCTTGTAACATTTATATCTATTTAATTAGTGCGTAAAACAAAACGTCGAAAAAACTAATTTGTGGTCTAAGGGACATAACACCTTATTTGAGATTACAAATTGATCTCGGATTAAATTAACTTTCCAGATCGTTGATACTTTTAATTTGTTTATTTATTTATTTATCAATCTTAATTTAGGTGTAGTAGGAACATTAGATCCTGCAATTTGTGGCAAGTTGCCATGGTATAACATAGAGCCATCAAATTAACAGCGCGGCTTTACATCTTTAAGAGTGTATTTTATAGAGTTCCGTCCCTTATACCACTAGTCCTCTCAACTGTACATTATTTTTGCTTAAGAGAATATCATTTAGAATTCTAAAGGTTGTCATTTCCTTCCAAATATTCCATATCATACATCGCCCACAACGAGAAATGAATAATCATTCCTTTTATTTAAGATATATAATATCTTTGAATCATTTTAACTGGATTAATTTTTAATCGTAAAAAAATCAAAATCAAAATAACAATTCAAAAATCGGTTTCCATATATATTTCGGCAATAGATTCTATATACATGTACATCAAAATAACACAAATTGAATTATCTTCCGAGACCCTATTTCGATTTAAAGAAAAATACACACAGTTAGTATAGAAGAAATTACAAAGTTTGCAAATTTAAAACGTGCAATTTTGATCAAATATCAAGTGTTATACACCATTGGAAAGAATAAGTAGACCTGTTTGTAACAGTTCTGCAGCTTTCGAGCTATTTAGAATTTGTTGGTCTCCTGGCTGTCATTTAAGGATAGAATGTAGATTGATTTTGCGATTATTGGGAGAGATGATTTATTCATGATTTAACACGTGACATTTGAGTTTGTTTATAGACTGGCAATCATTAAGGTTTGTGATGTAAAAAAATATCTGGGCTTAACCACGCCTACAAAGTCCATTGACTTGTTTTTGAAACTTCAACTGGAAAATTTGTGAATTGACCGTTTTATAGGAAAAATTCGCAATTTTTAAATGCCGATAAACCGAAAGTTTACATTTTGCTATAAAGCTTAATATGTCATTGGATAGAACTATCACATATGTACAGATATAAAGATCGCCAAAGGTCAACGTCACAATATACATCTTCGAAGTTTTTATAATTTTTAATCGTAATTAAATCAAAATCAAATTAAAAATTCAAAAATCAGTTTCCATATAAATTTCGGCAATCGGTTATAGATTCTATATACATGTCCATCAAAATAACACATATTGACTGATCCTCCGAGACCCTATTTCGATTGAAAGAAAAATACACACAGTGATGTAAAATATCTGGGCTTAACCACGCCCACAAAGTCTAATGACTTGTTTTGATTGGTTGTGATACTTTAACTGGAAATGTCAAAATTTGTGTCTTGACCAAAAGATAAGAAATTAACACAATCAGACTTTATGACCTGTTTATTTATATCTGTTTAATTAGAGTGTAATTTTATTCTTAAACTTTTCGCAATTTTATTTATACATATTGATTTATATATTGCTTGAAAGCTGGGAATTTGCACATTATAAATCTGTTCGAATTTTGTTTTTAAGTTAAATAGAACTAAATATAAAAAAATATGAATGTTAAAATCGCTTATTTTCTACTAGGCGTATTTTCATCAGTTTTCGGTCTATAGCTAATATAAAGATATTGTTAGAAAGCTGATGAAAATCACATCATAATGTCAATTAGAATGTTGCCAAGAGTCTTGTTCATGAGATATAACCATCTGAAGATACGAGAAATATGCAAATTACCAAATTTTTTGGATCCCTATTAATCTAAATGTTCTTTACTAAAATTAGAAATCAAGGTATCATATGAACCTTTAGCCAATGAAGATGATTTTGCAAAAAAATGAAGGATGCATATTAGAAAGTTAGTCCTCTTCGTTCCTTGCGGAGAATAGGGCTGCTACAGACGTTCTCCATCTCACTCTGTTATGAGCTGTTCTTTTTGCTTCATTCCAGGTCTTGCCAATCCTTCCTAGCTCTTTCAGTCTTATTCTTTTCAAGCTATGTAAAGGTCGTCCTTGTCTTCTATGCCCTTGGGGATTCCAGTCCAGTGCCTCTCTGGTGATGTTGTTTTGAGATAAAAAGGATGCATATGGTAGAGTTCAAAAGTTATGAACTTTCAAACGGAAGTCAGTTTTTAAAAACTTTGGCAGGACCTGGTCCAAAGACAAATTTGAAATTGAAAAACATGCCACTAGAGGACCTAGATAATTATCCAAATTATATTTTTAAAAAAAGTCTGAAAAAAAATAGGATTAAAAAAGGCGGGCGAGTAGTATTTTTCCAATAATTTGCATATTTCAAGATGGCGATCAAACGGTTAGGAATTTGCATATACGGCATACATACAAAATGAAGATATTGATGGTACTGATTCTGTGGAATAATAAAATTGCAAGTTTATGCAAAAATTTAATCCGAAAATTCCGATTTCTATGATTTTCTACATTTTTTTTGGGCATTTTCGGACGTTTCCGGCTAATTTTGGAAAATGTTTTATCGGAATCTTTAATGATAATTTTTTGTCTACTCATCTACCAATTTTTGTGAAAAAAAAAGACGTAAATTTAAAAAAAAACACGTGCTTTTTCATAAATCACGCACAATTAATATAGAACTAAAAACAAAATTTTCAAATATTAAAAAGCGCAATTTTGATCAAAATATAAAGTGTTATACACCATTGGGAAAAAATAAATTACGCGTAATAAGGACATAAAAGAAATTTTGACGTATGTAAATTAGGTCACGTGACAGAGCTCTTCGAAGTTAAAAAGTGCAATTTTCAAATAGCTGTAAAACCGGAAGTTGACTTTGCTAAACACAAATGAAGACATCAATGGATAGATCTCGAAAAGGGGCAACAACTTTTGTGCAGGTCACATGGTCACCAAAGGTCAAGGTCACGATATATAACGTTGGAAAATTAGGCACTGAGTAAAAAAAAAGAACCGGAAATAAAAGGGTAAGCTAAATCGAAATTCAAAATTCGGCTTCCTAAGAATTGTTAGCAATCGATTGAAGATTTCATAGACATAAAAATTACAATTGTCCGTTTAAACCCCCAAAGGGCCCCAAATTTTTTCACTTTACAAAAGTAAGGGGTTTAATGATGGTGACTGATCTGTTACTTCCGGTTCAATTTTTGTTAATTATAAAATCATTATGGGTTAATAGTAACTAATTGAAAAAAAAAAAATTCAAATATCTTTAGAATTCCGGAAGTGAAAATTCGAAGTTTAGCGACGTATGACGCCGAAACCGGAAGTGATGTCGACATTTTGAAAACAGATTTTTTTTGACAAGAAAAATGTTTATCTAACTGCAAAATTTTTATTTTGATCTAATCAAATTGCAAAAGTTAGAAAAAGTGTTAAATTTTAAAAATTTAAAAGTCAGCAACAAAAGTAAAAATTTCAAAAATTTTTTAAAATGCTATTATGTAAATCTAAATTATAAGTAGTAAATAAAAAAAGTCCGAACCAGATTGGATAAAAATACGAGCCGTGAGTTAGTAAACAAAAATAAAATTTGTGACGTTCTACGTCATTTCCGGTAGAACAAAAATGCGTCATTTTACATTTAAACAACAACGAGCACTAGATTACGTTACAATATCACGCCAGATTGTGTAAGACATTTGCAGTTATGGCTGGGGAGCGTGACCAGAAAGAGACAAAAAAAAAAAAATAGTCATTTCGAAAAAAAAGCAGTGCGTTCGAAGAACGCACTAAGATTAACCAGACTGCATTCTTTACCGATATCGTTCGTGCGTTTACTGTCAATGGGTCACTGTGCGGTTTCTAATGATGCAGCTTAAGCATATTAAGTAAGATGCAATATATTTTTAATAATATAATTTATTCAAATATTCTACACATTAAGATCAAATATAGATTTCTTGGTTAGTTATCTAAAGTGTTTAGTTAAAATGGGATCAGTTTGCATATTACATTTGGTCATTTGAATCTAGACTATGTACATAATCTTCAGAAGTACTAGAAATGTACATAAATCGCATAATACTTTCAAATAAACCTTAAATTATAATTTCTCCTTCTATTTCTGTGTATAATTTTTTATACATTGCACAATCTAGACCCACTTACTCTATGCAAGCTCGAGTTGTAATAGAATATATTAAAAAGTTACCATATAAAATTCTAAGAATATGATTTATTAAAGTAGTTTAAAAAGCCATACAATGGATAGATGAAAATATTTTTTTTTATAAACAATGAAGATCAGCAACTTTTTGCAGTGTACAATGCAAATGTTGTCAAGACAGCACAAATTGGGAATTGTAGTGCTTTGGTTTATTATCAAAATTCTGAAGTTATTAAGACATAAGGCACTAACTCTAGAAAGGATGTTTTAGAAATCGTGATCATCACAAATAATATACAA
>JAUJPP010000573.1:0-11146 GCA_030562195.1 Nipponacmea schrenckii
AATTTTTAATCATTTGTTTATCTGCTTCATGTCGAAATTGTAAGTCTTCATTTCTGTATAGTTTGTCGTGTTTAAGTGCAGCAGCATCTACTCTATTAACAGGTTCTTCACCTGGTTTTGGATTATCATTTTCATCCAATCGTAAATCTAACCTAGTTCCTGGACCAGTATAATTATGACCTGGAAGATGTTTCTCACCTTTATATTTAGCCCATGGGAAACCGGGAAGTTTAATCAGAGATTTCTGAATGTCCCCTGATCCGAAATAGATTTTAGGGGAGTTTATATTTATTAAAGACATTTTTTGGTCTATTTATTCTAAAAAAGTCATAGAGTATTTAGATTTCCGGTAGACCGGAGTGGAGTATAACGAAATGGAGGGATGCCGGAAATCTAAATACTCTAATACTACTGTAAAGACTTTGGTATCGTTATTATTTTGAAACAAATATCACATTCCGGTTCCGTTATTAATGTGGCCATTTTAAAATTCCAAAACTCACATTGAGAATATTGAGTTATAACACTCACATAGAAAACAACTAGATATGTCCTAGTTGAATATAGAATGTTTAGATATAAAACACACTAGATATGTCCTAGTTGAATATAGACTGTTTAGATATAAAACACACTAGATATGTCCTAGTTGAATATAGACTGTTTAGATATAAAACACACTAGATATGTCCTAGTTGAATATAGACTGTTTAGATATAAAACACACTAGATATGTCCTAGTTGAATATAGACTGTTTAGATATAAAACACACTAGATATATCCTAGTTGAATATAGAATGTTTAGATATAAAACACACTAGATATGTCCTAGTTGAATATAGACTGTTTAGATATAAAACACACTAGATATGTCCTAGTTGAATATAGACTGTTTAGATATAAAACACACTAGATATATCCTAGTTGAATATAGACTGTTTAGATATAAAACACACTAGATATATCCTAGTTGAATATAGACTGTGTAGATATAAAACACACTAGATATATCCTAGTTGAATATAGACTGTTTAGATATAAAACACACTAGATATGTCCTAGTTGAATATAGACTGTTTAGATATAAAACACACTAGATATATCCTAGTTGAATATAGACTGTTTATATATAAAACACACTAGATATATCCTAGTTGAATATATACTGTTTAGATATAAAACACACTAGATATATCCTAGTTGAATATAGACTGTTTAGATATAAAACACACTAGATATATCCTAGTTGAATATAGACTGTTTAGATATAAAACACACTAGATATATCCTAGTTGAATATAGACTGTTTAGATATAAAACACACTAGATATGTCCTAGTTGAATATAGACTAGATATAAAACACACTAGATATATCCTAGTTGAATATAGACTGTTTAGATATAAAACACACTAGATATGTCCTAGTTGAATATATACTGTTTAGATATAAACCACACTAGATATATCCCAGTTGAATATAGACTAGATATAAAATACACTAGATATATCCTAGTTGAATATAGACTGTTTAGATATAAAACACACTAGATATGTCCTAGTTGAATATATACTGTTTAGATATAAACCACACTAGATATATCCCAGTTGAATATAGACTAGATATAAAATACACTAGATATATCCTAGTTGAATATAGACTGTTTAGATATAAAACACACTAGATATGTCCTAGTTGAATATAGACTGTTTAGATATAAAACACACTAGATATGTCCTAGTTGAATATAGACTGTTTAGATATAAAACACACTAGATATGTCCTAGTTGAATATATACTGTTTAGATATAAACCACACTAGATATATCCCAGTTGAATATAGACTAGATATAAAATACACTAGATATATCCTAGTTGAATATAGACTGTTTAGATATAAAACACACTAGATATGTCCTAGTTGAATATAGACTGTTTAGATATAAAACACACTAGATATATCCCAGTTGAATATAGACTAGATATAAAATACACTAGATATGTCCTAGTTGAATATAGACTGTGTAGATATAAAACACACTAGATATGTCCTAGTTGAATATAGACTGTTTAGATATAAAACACACTAGATATGTAGGTGTGATATATTCTATGGTTTATCAGGAAATATTTGATGAAGAAGTTATAATCTGTTGACGGTCACCAACCAGTCTAATGTGAGACCTAGCGCAGTATGAGAAAGATTTTTATATACTGGTCTTCTCTACTTTACTTAGAAAAGGCTCCTTGAATATTGCCTTATAAGGACATAAAAACAATTGACGATAATTAATTGCCATGAATCACATGATTCTCCGGAAATGAAATATCAGTAGATATACACGTGATGATATACAGGTTATTCAATGTAAGGAACATGATTAGATAATAACTGTATATAGTACATGTTGATATCTACTTTCAAGAGAAAAAATGACTAACAATATATATAGATGATTAGAAAACGAACAATTTCACATAAACATTAAGTTTTCTCAACAGTCTGTTTCGTAGTAGATTTGCTACCACTCGTCAGGAGAACAAGACGGTTTGGTTTGAAATATTGCTATGCATGCACGTGGGCACAGTAACTACACAAGGTGAATTAGACGTCATTTTGTAGGAGAAATTTGCGTGAATGGCGACACGTGCTGATTAGCCCCGAACGCTTGTTTAAGGTTGATTTTTCAGGGTGACAAATGATGAAAAACTTTTCCAGGGTACAAAGGTTACATCCAGTGGCGGAGCCAGGTTTACGTCCCAGGGGGGGCGAGATTTCTGAGGTTGCCCGAATTTCGAACTTAGTTATGAGAGTTTTCTTCGAGAGAAACACTATTGTTATTGGCAGAGTATTTTCACTCTTTCTAGAACACATGATACTACCCCCTTAGGAGATCCATAAGTATTAGAACATCCAGCATTTGGATCTGCGAATGTGCGTTCAAATGAAAATTTATTTTTTTCTGCAAAGAGCCAACAAGACAGACAGTACATTTTATGTGTTTCTGGAGAGTAACAAAGCCATTGTCTATGGGATTTTGTTCTGTTTTCCATTGTCTTCTGATACCATTCCACATGAAAACGTCTCCCATCTTTGTCGATTTGGAAATCATCGAAGTCATCATGAAATCCTGGTTGACAAGCACCTATTTCTATTATTGCTCGCACCAATGAATCAGTGATTTTGGAATCCTTGAAGAGCCAAGAATCTGATGGATATTTACATGTCAAATCAATTAATTTCTCAAAAACAGATGAACATTCTTGTGGGCTTTCCGGAATTTCAGTTCCACTTATATCAGGTGTGTTGGAACATGTTGGTTTATCGCAACATTCACGGACTGTGCCTCCGGATACATTAGCTGATTGGGAAGAAGGGTCACAATCATCAATTAGATGTGTTTCCACTTCACTGTGCTCGCTACTAATTACTTCACTTACATTCTGATTACTTTCTGAAGATGTGCTAGTATGTGTTTTCCCGAAAAAACTACTTAATTGTGGCTGAGATTTATCAGTTATTTGTTGAACTGGTGTAAAAGTAATAGTATCCCCCAAGTGTAAGCTTTTTTACGTGACTTTCTTTATAATCGGAATCAAGTTCCTTGCCGCATGCATCACATGCAACCCGTTGTCGATACAATCGTTTACGTGTAGAAGACATTGTTTTGATTTCTGTGTCAATTTGCTAAAATTTCAACAGTGCAAGTTATAACCAGGCCAAACAATTCTTGACAAAAGACAAAAATACTTTTGAACAATTTTTAGTGCGTGTTTATCGATGATCGATGGAAGATAGAACAGGTGTTATTCTAACGAAATTTCACTCTGAAATGATCACAGCTAGAGGACACGCAATGTTATGTGATTATAATGATAATTATGATCTTTTTTCCAAGGGAAGTAAGCTAGGGAACTCATGTGTTTTTAGTTGAAACCTTATCAAACTTATTTATTTTACATTTTTTTATTGGTGGAATAATAGTTTAGAACTTTTTTTTACACAAAAAAAAACCCCAAAATGATTAAAATGATCTATTTTCCAAGGGAAGTAAGCCAGGGAACTTGTTAACTTTTTAGGTGAAACCTTACCGAATTGTCTTAATTTAAGACAATTCGGGCACCGATTTCCATTTTTTTTAACAAATATTGTATGTCATACAATATTTATTGAAAAAATTGAAATATGTGCCCGAATTGTCTTTTTTTGGTTGTGTAAAAAAAAGTTCTAAACTCTACTTTCGGGCTGCGATTTCAATTTTTTAAATATGTAAAATATAATCATAGCAATGACACTCGGGCAGTGATTTCGATCCTTATAATACATGTACCGTCTTTGAATATAATAACTTCTTTCGATATAATAGTGTCTTCAATAAATGTTAAATGCATAGTTTACCTCTAGTTTTAAATTGGGGTCATACAATAAATAGCTGTGAATATCAGGTATAAATATATATAATATTACAGATATGTCACAGTGACCTATATTATAAACCTTATTTCTCTTTTCATAGAATACCAGGCGTCACCAACCAACTCTGGGTTATATTCTAGAGAGTGGTCCACTGTTGTACTATTGTCTGTTTATAGAAACACCAGACATCACCTAACTCTGGGTTATATTCTAGAGAGTGGTCCACTGTTGTAATATTGTCTGTGTATAGAAACAAAAGACATCACCTTACTTTGGGTTATATTCTAGAGAGTGGTCCACTGTTGTAATATTGTCTGTGTATAGGAACACCAGACATCACCTAACTCTGGGTTATATTCTAGAGAGTGGTCCACTGTTGTAATATTGTCTGTGTATAGGAACACCAGACATCACCTAACTCTGGGTTATATTCCAGGTAGTAGTCCACTATTGTAATATTGTCAATTTGTAGAAACAAGATGCATTGCCTAACATACTCTGTCCTCATTCAAATAAAAATATTTCTCAATTGTCGGTACCTAGAAACTGCCAAGCTGACTAAAGAATGAAAATATTTCCCATGGATCATCTAGTCATTTGATTTTATGCAACAGAAATAAAATATCATTCAATATACACATGATACAGGTTATTTGATGTAAAGAAGGTGACCCTTATATAATTGTATTGATA
Organism: Nipponacmea schrenckii; assembly: GCA_030562195.1. NCBI lineage: Eukaryota > Metazoa > Mollusca > Gastropoda > Lottiidae > Nipponacmea > Nipponacmea schrenckii. The sequence goes on from JAUJPP010000573.1 coordinate 5,111, forward strand.
TCAAAAATATTTGTATAGGGTCGGTCCCTAGAAACTGCCGAGCTAACTAAAGAATGAAAATATTTCCCATGAATCATCTAGGTCATTCAACCTGTTAAATTTAGATCTGTAAAAATAAATGGGAATATAAGTGGATGGTTAAAATCCGGTGCAGAATAAAGTTTTGATGAATCATCTAGTCATAAGATTTTATTCTCCAGAAATGAAATTAGCTATACACGTGATGATATACAGGTTATTCAATCTATAGAAGACAACCCTTATATAACTGTATATAGTACATGTTGATATAAAACTATATATTTTATCTATATTCATGTTAAAACTAGTTAATATTCCCTAGTAATAACTTGTTGATATCTTCTCTCAAGATTGAAATTATCTGTTTATAACTGTATATAGTACATGTTGATATAAAACTACATATTTTATCTATATTCATGTTAAAACTAGTTAATATTCCCTAGAAATAACTTGTTGATATCTTCTCTCAAGATTGAAATTGTCTGTTTATAACTGTATATAGTAGGTGTTGATATAAAACTATATATTTTATCTATATTCATGTTAAAACTAGTTAATATTCCCTAGAAATAACTTGTTGATATCTTCTCTCAAGATTGAAATTATCTGTTTATAACTGTTTATAGTACATGTTGATATAAAACTATATATTTTATCTATATTCATTTTAAAACTAGTTAATATTCCCTAGAAATAACTTGTTGATATCTTCTCTCAAGATTGAAATTGTCTGTTTATAACTGTATATAGTACATGTTGATATAAAACTATATATTTTATCTATATTCATGTTAAAACTAGTTAATATTCCCTAGAAATAACTTGTTGATATCTTCTCTCAAGATTGAAATTGTCTGTTTATAACTGTATATAGTACATGTTGATATAAAACTATATATTTTATCTATATTCATGTTAAAACTAGTTAATATTCCCTAGTAATAACTTGTTGATTTCTTCTCTCAAGATTGAAATTGTCTGTTTATAACTGTTTATAGTACATGTTGATATAAAACTATATATTTTATCTATATTCATGTTAAAACTAGTTAATATTCCCTAGTAATAACTTGTTGATATCTTCTCTCAAGATTGAAATTATCTGTTTATAACTGTATATAGTACATGATGATATAAAACTATATATTTTATCTATATTCATGTTAAAACTAGTTAATATTCCCTAGAAATAACTTGTTGATATCTTCTCTCAAGATTGAAATTATCTGTTTATAACTGTATATAGTACATGTTGATATAAAACTATATATTGTATCTATATTCATGTTAAAACTAATTAATATTCCCTAGAAATAACTTGTTGATATCTTCTCTCAAGATTGAAATTATCTGTTTATAACTGTATATAGTACATGTTGATATAAAACTATATATTGTATCTATATTCATGTTAAAACTAGTTAATATTCCCTAGAAATAACTTGTTGATATCTTCTCTCAAGATTGAAATTGTCTGTTTATAACTGTATATAGTACATGTTGATATAAAACTATATATTGTATCTATATTCATTTTAAAACTAGTTAATATTCCCTAGTAATAACTTGTTGATATCTTCTCTCAAGATTGAAATTATCTGTTTATAGCTGTATATAGTACATGTTGATATAAAACTATATATTGTATCTATATTCATGTTAAAACTAATTAATATTCCCTAGAAATAACTTGTTGATATCTTCTCTCAAGATTGAAATTATCTGTTTATAACTGTATATAGTACATGATGATATAAAACTATATATTGTATCTATATTCATGTTAAAACTAGTTAATATTCCCTAGAAATAACTTGTTGATATCTTCTCTCAAGATTGAAATTGTCTGTTTATAACTGTATATAGTACATGTTGATATAAAACTATATATTTTATCTATATTCATGTTAAAACTAGTTAATATTCCCTTGTAATAACTTGTTGATTTCTTCTCTCAAGATTGAAATTGTCTGTTTATAACTGTTTATAGTACATGTTGATATAAAACTATATATTTTATCTATATTCATGTTAAAACTAGTTAATATTCCCTAGTAATAACTTGTTGATATCTTCTCTCAAGATTGAAATTATCTGTTTATAACTGTATATAGTACATGATGATATAAAACTATATATTTTATCTATATTCATGTTAAAACTAGTTAATATTCCCTAGTAATAACTTGTTGATATCTTCTCTCAAGATTGAAATTATCTGTTTATAACTGTATATAGTACATGTTGATATAAAACTATATATTGTATCTATATTCATGTTAAAACTAATTAATATTCCCTAGAAATAACTTGTTGATATCTTCTCTCAAGATTGAAATTATCTGTTTATAACTGTATATAGTACATGTTGATATAAAACTACATATTTTATCTATATTCATGTTAAAACTAGTTAATATTCCCTAGAAATAACTTGTTGATATCTTCTCTCAAGATTGAAATTGTCTGTTTATAACTGTATATAGTACATGTTGATATAAAACTATATATTTTATCTATATTCATGTTAAAACTAGTTAATATTCCCTTGTAATAACTTGTTGATTTCTTCTCTCAAGATTGAAATTGTCTGTTTATAACTGTTTATAGTACATGTTGATATAAAACTATATATTTTATCTATATTCATGTTAAAACTAGTTAATATTCCCTAGTAATAACTTGTTGATATCTTCTCTCAAGATTGAAATTATCTGTTTATAACTGTATATAGTACATGATGATATAAAACTATATATTTTATCTATATTCATGTTAAAACTAGTTAATATTCCCTAGAAATAACTTGTTGATATCTTCTCTCAAGATTGAAATTATCTGTTTATAACTGTATATAGTACATGTTGATATAAAACTATATATTGTATCTATATTCATGTTAAAACTAATTAATATTCCCTAGAATAACTTGTTGATATCTTCTCTCAAGATTGAAATTATCTGTTTATAACTGTATATAGTACATGTTGATATAAAACTATATATTGTATCTATATTCATGTTAAAACTAGTTAATATTCCCTAGAAATAACTTGTTGATATCTTCTCTCAAGATTGAAATTGTCTGTTTATAACTGTATATAGTACATGTTGATATAAAACTATATATTGTATCTATATTCATTTTAAAACTAGTTAATATTCCCTAGTAATAACTTGTTGATATCTTCTCTCAAGATTGAAATTATCTGTTTATAACTGTATATAGTACATGTTGATATAAAACTATATATTGTATCTATATTCATGTTAAAACTAATTAATATTCCCTAGAAATAACTTGTTGATATCTTCTCTCAAGATTGAAATTATCTGTTTATAACTGTATATAGTACATGATGATATAAAACTATATATTGTATCTATATTCATGTTAAAACTAGTTAATATTCCCTAGAAATATCTTGTTGATATCTTCTCTCAAGATTGAAATTGTCTGTTTATAACTGTATATAGTACATGTTGATATAAAACTATATATTTTATCTATATTCATGTTAAAACTAGTTAATATTCCCTTGTAATAACTTGTTGATTTCTTCTCTCAAGATTGAAATTGTCTGTTTATAACTGTTTATAGTACATGTTGATATAAAACTATATATTTTATCTATATTCATGTTAAAACTAGTTAATATTCCCTAGTAATAACTTGTTGATATCTTCTCTCAAGATTGAAATTATCTGTTTATAACTGTATATAGTACATGATGATATAAAACTATATATTTTATCTATATTCATGTTAAAACTAGTTAATATTCCCTAGTAATAACTTGTTGATATCTTCTCTCAAGATTGAAATTATCTGTTTATAACTGTATATAGTACATGTTGATATAAAACTATATATTGTATCTATATTCATGTTAAAACTAGTTAATATTCCCTAGAAATAACTTGTTGATATCTTCTCTCAAGATTGAAATTATCTGTTTATAACTGTATATAGTACATGATGATATAAAACTATATATTGTATCTATATTCATGTTAAAACTAGTTAATATTCCCTAGAAATAACTTGTTGATATCTTCTCTCAAGATTGAAATTGTCTGTTTATAACTGTATATAGTACATGTTGATATAAAACTATATATTTTATCTATATTCATGTTAAAACTAGTTAATATTCCCTAGTAATAACTTGTTGATATCTTCTCTCAAGATTGAAATAATAACCTCTCTAAACTGATAACCTCTCTAAACTGACAACCTCTCTAAACTGACAACCTCTCTAAACTGATAACCTCTCTAAACTGGCAACCTCTCTAAACTGATAACCTCTCCAAACTGATAACCTCTCTAAACTGGCAACCTCTCTAAACTGATAACCTCTCTAAACTGACAACCTCTCTAAACTGACAACCTCTCTAAACTGACAACCTCTCTAAACTGATAACCTCTCTAAACTAATAACCTCTCCAAACTGATAACCTCTCTAAACTGGCAACCTCTCTAAACTGATAACCTCTCCAAACTGATAACCTCTCTAAACTGGCAACCTCTCTAAACTGATAACCTCTCCAAACTGACAACCTCTCTAAACTGACAACCTCTCTAAACTGACAACCTCTCTAAACTGACAACCTCTCTAAACTGGCAACCTCTCTAAACTAATAACCTCTCTAAACTGGCAACCTCTCTAAACTGACAACCTCTCTAAACTGACAACCTCTCTAAACTGATAACCTCTCTAAACTGGCAACCTCTCTAAACTGACAACCCCCCCTCCCTTTAAACTGACAACCCTCCAAACTGACAACCCCTCTAAACTGACAACCCTCCAAACTAACAACCCCTCCAAACCGGCAACTTCTCTAAACTGACAACCCCCGAACTGACAACCCCTCTAAACTGACAACCCTCCAAACTGACAACCCCTCTAAACTGGAACTGGCAACCTCTCTAAACTGGCAACCTCCCTAAACTCGCAACCTCTCTAAACTCGCAACCTCTCTAAACTCGCATCTCCTCCAAACTGGTAACCTCTCAAAACCGGCAATCTTTCTAAACCGTTTTTTCTGAATCCCCCCCCTCCCCAGCCATATCTGTCCAAAGTGAATATTACACATGCCTTTGGATTAACTATGGCCTAGTCAAACTACTGATGCCTGTGGGCTATAATTCCTGTTAAGGAGAGTGGTCGAGACATGTGCTTATGTTTAAATGTAATCAGCAAATAAACTGAATTATATTATAAGACTCTTATTCTTATCAAGAATAGAAATATAACACCCCAACCATATCTGTTTAAATAGCTATCAGAGTTTCGGACTACCTAAATCATTTCATTTCCTCAGACAAGATGATAGAAGATTTTTTACCGTCTACAGTCTGTAGAATACGGGGCCTTGGTTTTTTGCCCCACCCGAACGACTATGTCATAATGTTTTTATCAACAGAAATGCGCCTCACATGCCCGAAATACAACACTTGTTTCTGATTATGACTTTCGACAAGAAAAATAAGTTAAAAAGTTCTTAGTTGTCATGGCAGTGAAATAGGGATGACTAAATCACGGACTTAAGTTTTTGTGTTTAGTTTAATTTAGTTCCATGTCATTAGATTAATCTAAGATTATATTGTCTACCAATTATTACCATCTATAAGTTTAATAAATCAAGTGAAATGATGAGAATTAAGAACAACGACGTTTTAACTTGATTATACAATCAGTTCAAGGAGAGGTCAGTTGTAATTTTAGGTCTAAAAATTGTTTTGTATACCCTTATATTGCGCCTTAAAGGTTTTTAAAATTATGTATGTGTATCAGGGACACTGAAAACACCAATTTACACCATTCTTATTTTCAATCAGATGTCTGTGGTTCCTGTAATTCTACTAAAACTAAACAGTTCTATTAAAGAGATTGTAAAGAGCTTTTAAATTATGTATGTGTATCAGGGACACTGATAACACCAATTTACACCATTCTTATTTTCAATTAGATGTCTGTGTTTCCTGTAATTCTACTAAAACTAAACAGT
>JAUJPP010000574.1:0-11894 GCA_030562195.1 Nipponacmea schrenckii
TGTTTACGGTTGTGGTTTAAAATTTTGACATCCATCCGGTATGGTGGCCGATGTTTTGGAACTCTGTTTCTGATTGTTTTTTCTTGGCTCAAAAGGGAGATTCGGTTGTTCTGCTCCAACCTTCTAAAGCTGGTTTTGTGTTAAGTAGAAGAGGTCTTCAGTGGGATTTAATTGCCGCTCAATTATTATTTTAATGTTTTTGTTGTAGGAGTCGGGGGTTCCCCGAGTTGGGTACCTAGCGACCTGTTGTGCGAAATGCAGCTACCAAAATGATATTGGTTTCCGGTTTTGTCAAATTTGCAGATTTGAGGTTGTAGCTAGTTACTTTGAAGATATCCAAGGTCCCAGGTTTTATTTGACCGATAGAAAATTGTCTTTCCTGGATAATTTGGTGTTGAATTGGAATTATAGAAAGAAAAAGGTGGCGTTAGCAGAGAGCTTTAGGAATTTTTTAAAGGCGTTTTGTTAACGAGATTTGTCGACAGCCTCCCCTCAAGATGTTAGGCGTTTTCTAGTTAGCCGAGATAATTTTGGTAAAACTCAAGTGTTTTAACATATTTATATTTGGGAAAGTGTGGCATCTTTGCGTGTGGTTGTCCGAAAAGGCTAGACAGTTCATTCACTTTTAGGTCAGTTGAAATCTATTTTCATTAATGCCGGGCGTAGGGGTACTTGGGATGAATTTGTTGGGTTAGGTTACCACGTGTATAGTCAATTGGTTAGTAGGTTGTTACACGCCATCAAGTTGGAGCAAGCGAAATCTCATATTACTTAGAAACAGGCAAAACCGATTTTTCTCGATAAATTGCGGTCGATAGGGGAATATATTGACGGCTTCTGAAGGGGGGACTATCTGTTGGTCAGAGTTTTGTTTTCCTCCGGGATCAAGCTTTTCTAAAACTTGTTTTTCGTGGGTGACAGTGCTCATGATCTTACACAATGTTTTTCTCAAGACGTTAAGAAATTGAACGACGATTCGGGTTTTCTTTCTTTCCATTCGGTCGGCAAAACTTTCAGGGAAGATAAAGGCAATGAGTTTGTTATTAAAAGGTTGGCAGACACCGGCATATGCCCGATTAAGGGACTGGAGCGTTTGGTTTCAGTGTCACTTCAGATGGGAATACATTTGCGTGTAGGCTACACTTTTCGTTCTCTTGATCATTCAAGGAAATCTGATTCTCCCATTACTGCTTCAGCCATGGCAGATCGTCTGAAAAAGTATTTGAATGCCTTGGACATAAATGATGAGGGAACTTTGCATGACATAAGGGGGGCTTGTTCAGTTAATGGATCATGTAGGCTGGTTTTCTAAATCTAGCTATAATAGATATACGAGGTTGAACAATCTTGTGGCAAATGACTCCGTGGCACACTTGTTTTCTAAGGTTGTGGACTCTAATACGGATTATATTGCTTTCTTATTTAAGGAATTGGGATATCCTAAGTGATATCTCGCGAGATTTAACCATTCACCTTCACTCTGTCGTTTGTCTGGTCGATGTCTTACGTGCATTTGTTAACCTATACTTATGAGCTTGACGCATATAAAGCAGGGAAGCGATAGGGTTTTGTGCAGCCCGATTATACCTAGTTTTGTTTTTTAGATCTGCATCCGGGAAGTTTGTAGATGGCAAGGATCCTGTCAGTTGTTTTTAGTTTTTTTTAGCCTCTGCTTAAGTTGACAAAGTGTAAATCCATGGAGCTTTTTCATATGTCTCTTGGTTAAAATCAAAGTTAGACATTTGTGGGAGAGAATTATATATTCTTTGACAAAAATCCCACACTCCCACCCTTATTTTGTTAGGTTGTGACACTGGTGATAAACCTTTTCCCAATACTAAACCATCACCTTCTCACATCGAGCGCAGTATCACTTGGGATATTTTTATATCAGTGACCTAATAACCTAGTACTACAAGTGATCTAGTATGTAACTTTTTTACTCCAATTATGAAGATTATACATATAATACACAATTCAAATAATAATATAAACAAAAAAACGGTATACAAATACATAAATATCTTAGAAAATATTAAATGATTTGTATCGTCGATAATTTTAAATGTTTAGAAATTTTCCATATAGAATTTGTGAAACAGGATTTGTACAGAAGAATGTCGTCTGTTAGGAGATACTCTGATGCTTAAAGGCAGGACAATACAGTTAAAAGAGCTAAATCTCTGGCATTTCGTAAATTTGATACAAAATAGTTTGACCAGAAATGATCCAGAATGTCTTTGAATAAAGTACATCTAAGAAGGGCATGCTCAATAATACAATTAAATATTTGCCCACATTTAACACATAGTATCATGTCAATCTCCAATGAATTTATCAACTGTGCTAATGAGACAATTATCCATATCAATACGAGACATGAAACGCAAAAACTCTGAATTAGCATGTGGAGATAGATGAGTATGGATATTCGTGCGAAGGTAGGTTTCATTCTCTTTCTTCACGATCTCTAACCGATTGCTAAACAGCATTCTTTGAGTAGGATTTCGACGATAAAAACACTTGTTTCAAGGAAAGCATTCGTATAATACAAGACAAGAAGTTGTAATTAAAAGGGCAAAAACATAATAGGAATGAAGCCATGGTTAAATTGTAATTATTCTGGAAATTACAAGTAAACATAAAAGATGAAGTTAAATAAGCTGTCCAAGGATTGGAAGCTCATGTGTATCAATATAAACTTCGATGGAGAACCATCCATGAAGACCAAAGCATATATCGGATCGGCTTCTTACATGTCGTTGTAGATTGAGTTTACATAGCAATCTGTATGCTCTCTTTATTGAAATTTTTTCTGCAGTTGAAAGATTGGACTATTGAAACCCGTTTTGATCAGTTTATTAGTTGTTAAAGGATTTAACTCTTGCGAAAGTTGAAGCAGAGCCTATATAAACCAGACATACGAGGAAATTCTGGACCAGGTTTTCCACAGCTACATTGATAGTCGGGATGCTGAGCAGACAACTGAATATCAATGTAGCTATGGAGCAGACAACTGACTGATAGTAAGAAAAACTTCCATGACTTGATGATATAGCTCTCGTTAAAAGTATAGTTCAAAAGTAACTAAAAGATCTATATAAAGACGTAGTTCTTTGTAATGAATCAAAGGTGTACGGGTAAAATGGTGTCAAGCGTGAAACATTCTGAGCTTTGGCACTGGAATGTTCTTTATGACAAAACGGAGAGCCACACTTTAAGACAGTGTCGAAAGCCTTGGTGCTGTCGAGAACATCCTAGCGATAAATCACTGGAGCGTTCTATAAACTGGCTGAGGCAGAGCGAATGTTAGTCCATTTTGGTAAGTAACTTAGAGATCGTGAAGAATGTGAATAGAACCTTCACACATCTAATCCTGAAAATAAACTTTTAAGAACTGTTCATACATATCTATCGCAGTATTCAATTTTTGAATTAAACCATTCCTATTTATAAACTTCATCCTAGATTGACATGAAAGATTGTAGGCAAATCTTTAAGTGTGTTATTGGCCATACCCTTGTCAGGCGTGATTTATTTGATAGCATACGTCATCATTTCTATTCAAATTATTTTGTATGAAATTAACGAAATGCTACAGATTTAGATGCTTAAATTGTATTGGAGTATCTGCTAACATTGATATGTACCAAACCTGTAACAATAGCCCAGTATCGAAAAAAATGGTACTACCAATAGTCCTGTAGAAATACCAACGAACAGATAAATAGCCTGCTATCGTGGCTCAGTACCAATAGCCTACTCAGTCTCTTCTTTGCCTTCTGTCGATTGGTGACATCTTCCACACATGCCAAATGTCCTTACCAGGGTCTTTCTAACAGATCTTCGAATTCGCCTGAACCTTGATGTTTCTACCGGTGGTGGTGGTGGTGTGGCTAAAATGGAAAATACAGCTGATTAAAATCATGTGGATTGGTTATGATTTTTAAATAAATAAGAGTATAATTTTGCAGTGAAAAGAAAAAAACTGTGCAAAAACTACTAGAGTAAACACATTTATTAACGGAATATCTAAACAAGATACATTCAGTTCCATATTAAGATGTAATGTCTTTAAGCTTCTAATAATTTATTAAATTAAAGAATTGCGTTAACGCTTTAAGATCGATCACCATGAGACTCTACTGGGCTTAAGTCGTTTTATTCAATAGTTATTATCGCACACAAGACCTGTATGTTGTTGATAAAAAAAAAAAATATTACCTTTTTTGGTTTCCTAATTTAAAAGGATTCAGGTGATCAGGACAGCCTGGGATCTCCCGTTGCAACCCAAGTTGTATTAGCAGGTCATCATATATCTTGCTATCTTCATCATCGGTACTACCATTTTTTATCCTATTTGTTAAGCTACCACAATCTGGTTTCAGATCAACTTTCTTACCTACAATGGTTTAACAGTTCAAATGTATCAATTATCTTTTTCAATTGGAAGAGTAATTAAACGTAAGCTTCTTTGGATTTAACTCTTGCGAAAGTTGAAGCAGAGCCTATATAAAAACCCGACATACGAGGAAATTCTGGACCAGGTTTTCCACAGCTACATTGATAGTCGGGATGCTGAGCAGACAACTGAATATCAATGTAGCTATGGAGCAGACAACTGACTGATAGTAAGAAAAACTTCCATGACTTGATGATATAGCTCTCGTTAAAAGTATAGTTCAAAAGTAACTAAAAGATCTATATAAAGACGTAGTTCTTTGTAATGAATCAAAGGTGTACGGGTAAAATGGTGTCAAGCGTGAAACATTCTGAGCTTTGGCACTGGAATGTTCTTTATGACAAAACGGAGAGCCACACTTTAAGACAGTGTCGAAAGCCTTGGTGCTGTCGAGAACATCCTAGCGATAAATCACTGGAGCGTTCTATAAACTGGCTGAGGCAGAGCGAATGTTAGTCCATTTTGGTAAGTAACTTAGAGATCGTGAAGAATGTGAATAGAACCTTCACACATCTAATCCTGAAAATAAACTTTTAAGAACTGTTCATACATATCTATCGCAGTATTCAATTTTTGAATTAAACCATTCCTATTTATAAACTTCATCCTAGATTGACATGAAAGATTGTAGGCAAATCTTTAAGTGTGTTATTGGCCATACCCTTGTCAGGCGTGATTTATTTGATAGCATACGTCATCATTTCTATTCAAATTATTTTGTATGAAATTAACGAAATGCTACAGATTTAGATGCTTAAATTGTATTGGAGTATCTGCTAACATTGATATGTACCAAACCTGTAACAATAGCCCAGTATCGAAAAAAATGGTACTACCAATAGTCCTGTAGAAATACCAACGAACAGATAAATAGCCTGCTATCGTGGCTCAGTACCAATAGCCTACTCAGTCTCTTCTTTGCCTTCTGTCGATTGGTGACATCTTCCACACATGCCAAATGTCCTTACCAGGGTCTTTCTAACAGATCTTCGAATTCGCCTGAACCTTGATGTTTCTACCGGTGGTGGTGGTGGTGTGGCTAAAATGGAAAATACAGCTGATTAAAATCATGTGGATTGGTTATGATTTTTAAATAAATAAGAGTATAATTTTGCAGTGAAAAGAAAATACTGTGCAAAAACTACTAGAGTAAACACATTTATTAACGGAATATCTAAACAAGATACATTCAGTTCCATATTAAGATGTAATGTCTTTAAGCTTCTAATAATTTATTAAATTAAAGAATTGCGTTAACGCTTTAAGATCACCATGAGACTCTACTGGGCTTAAGTCGTTTTATTCAATAGTTATTATCGCACACAAGACCTGTATGTTGTTGATAAAAAAAAATATATTACCTTTTAGGTTTCCTAATTTAAAAGGATTCAGGTGATCAGGACAGCCTGGGATCTCCCGTTGCAACCCAAGTTGTATTAGCAGGTCATCATATATCTTGCTATCTTCATCATCGGTACTACCATTTTTTATCCTATTTGTTAAGCTACCACAATCTGGTTTCAGATCAACTTTCTTACCTACAATGGTTTAACAGTTCAAATGTATCAATTATCTTTTTCAATTGGAAGAGTAATTAAACGTAAGCTTCTTTGATCAGTGCTTTCTAAACGTGACACTCTATCATCAACATAGTTACATTATATATGGAAATTTTAAGTTTTTGATTTGTAGGTCTAGTAGTCTTTAGAACGAAACTCATCCACTTAAAAATTAGAAAGAATTTAAATCTTTATTCTAATCTTTATCATCTACATCAGTTGTTATTAATATATAGACAATATACCTTTTTTGTCTTCGTTGTCAATGTTATTATCAGTCTGATTCATATGAGCCATATATATAGCTAAAATATTAGGCTTGGTGGATGCTGATTCTAATGCATCTACCTCGTCTGAAATGGACAAAACATATTTAAATACGCCAAAATTTAGAAAATGGCAGTGTTATTCTAACGAAACTTTGTTCCTACTTATCACCAACTATCTTATTATATAGAACAAATAAAATATCTAAAAGCCTGTATGTTACCTTTACTGGGTTCTTTCAACTCCAAGGTAATATTATCTGCCTCAGTTCCTGTGTCCATTGACAAGATGGAACTATGGGTACCTTCTGCATCAGAAACATCACGATCCACAACCTGTGATGTCACCTGATTCAGGTAAACATCAAGTGGACCTGGTTTTCCTTTTTTTCATGGGAAACATTCTGGAAATATAAAAAAATATAGGATTCAGATTGGGACTAAACATGGTAAAATCTCTTGTTTTTTTCTGTTTAGAAAGAACAGAATTTAAGATGCTTAATAATAAAGCAAACAAAAATCAAAATCCATTTGTACATTTATTACTCTGCAAATATGTTTGTCCTTAAATTTTTTATAAACAAATTTACAAGATTGAAGGACAGAGAAGGTTCATCGGCAAATGTAGCACATCGAGTACTGATTAGAATAAAATTTTTGAATGAAGAATCGTAGAAATATGTTACAACTCTTTAATTACAAATTTAAACGATTGTTGTGCATGTTCAATATTAGAACTTAAAGGAAATTAAATTTATTACCTATATAGGGCCCACTGTCCAATTAAATAGTTGATCAGAATTACAAATGGTTTTGGAAATAGAAAATATTAAGGCTAAATATTTCTTCATATTTATAATCGTGAATCTAGAAATCTTGTATCTAAATATCTTTAAGTTTATTTTTACCATTGAACATGTGGGCTGTATCTGTCAATGGAAAAAAAGGAAATTCAGCTTCACTTGGAAACATAATAAAGTACTACAAGGAAGGCCAATTACAAGAAATTATCGAACGTATGTGTACACGTTTGCTTTTTGTAGAACTGAAATTGTGAGGATTAAATAATTCAAAACTTTCTGAACTGATCAGTTAAGCTAACACTCAAGAAAATAGCTCCACACGACTTAAAATACAGGGCAAAGTAATTCTCTGCTGTCTCTATCGTATTCACATGACAATTTGTTGTATGATAAAGTACAGATCAAGGACCCAGTACAAGTAAGACTGGTGTGTTCTAGAAATAGTGTATATTACAAACTTTCACAACATCTTAAAAATCTACTTGCGCCACTAGCGAGATCATTTCTCAAGGACTGGGCACACGTTTGCAGTAGGATCAATTCTGGACAGTACTCTGGGCAATTAATTATTTATGATGTGTATCTATATGTAAATAATACTTCATGTACATATATTTTCTTTTCATAATTATACTGCATTTAATTGTAATCAATTAATCAATTGTACACATTTTGTAGTACGAATAAATATATTATTATTATTATTATTTACCAATGTACCCACCAACACAGCTATCGATATCCTTACTAATTGGCTAGCAGACATCATCCCAAAACTCAATACAATACATAAATAGCATCGCAGAATTGGCAAAACTATGTGTGTCCACAACATACCTGGTAAGGAGAAACTTTCAAACAGGTACACCTACTTACCTATGGGATCTCTAACAGCCCGCTAATCACAGAAATCAATATGACTCATTTTGAAGAAAATTCCTATTAACAGCTCCATATCAACCATTATCTTGGCTCCGAAAAGTGGATGTCACTATTACAGCTATTAGTCAAGAAAAGAATAGAGTTTCAAGGAGTTGATGAATCTACTTCAACATCTCAAAATAGTCAGCTAGATGTGGAAGGGAAGATGGCGCAGTTTCGAAAGAATGGAATTAACACTGGTGAGTTTAATTGTATAACTGTGAAAGATATGGAAAACGCAGAGTTAGTCATTTTCAACAAAATAGTTATTTTCCTGACGAGTTGAAAAGCTTAGAAACAAAGTTGCCAAACACAGTCCTATTGTCAGCTTGGATCCAGTTTTGGATAGTTGTGTGTGACACTTTATAGGTTCTGATGTAGTCCCTTTAATTTAGCTAGAAATTATTTGATATATTATATTATTGTTTTCATTGTAAAGGTGATGAGAGAGTGTCCTTGATTATTAAACTAGATTAATACTGACTGTGCATGCAGGACAGCTTGCATTAAAGCTACGTCAGCCAATAGCCTGCATGTTGGGCATCCAGGGTTCAGCCCGCCACCAATCTCCTATATCTCTCTCACCACCTTTATAGAAGATCCATACCTAATAAAAATATTAAAACTAAACGTGAAGTCATTCCAATATCTAGAATTGCTACATCTATACACTTCTTTTGGTGCCGTGAACAGGATCTCGTACGGGCAAAGATATTAATAAAAGAAACTGCAGTAAAACTTCTGTTGGTAAGTAACAATTTTTACTATGGCTTCAGGTGATTAATTTTTCGTAAACTTATCTAACCAAATAGGAGGGTTGACCACCTCTTTCATAAACAATAGTATAACCTCTGCCGTATCGTCTTTTAAGGGGGATCCTTACGCATTTCGCGAATGGATACAAAACATTGAAAAATACGCCCTTCTCAATTCTTTAGATAATTCAAATAAAATAACGTTGCTTTCCAGACCGCAAAAGGGCCTGTATCAAGTTTTATACAAAGATACAGGATAATGGCGACTGCACATGGAATGATTTTAAGCAAGAACTAACTCTTCGATTTTCAGCAGTGACAGATCGTTCTCACACATTCTGCTTACTGCGAAAAATCCGACAAAAAGAACACGAAAATGTTCAGCTATTTGCAGAAAGAATTTTAACTCTTTCGGAAGAGGCATATTTGTCTCGGCAAGGCGAAGAGGTCGAGCGCCAACTTGTAAGCTTTTTCATTGACGGGCTAAGAAATGACAATTTAAGGCTCCGCCTAATGAGACAGAATCCCCATAGGCTAAATGACGCGGTACAAAATGCAATAACGGAACAAAATTTACAAAAGCGTTTTGAGCTTCGGTCTGTAAACCACCGCGCACGCGATGCAGAGGAGGACATGGAGATCGGGCACACCCGACCGAAACAATGCAAGGTGTGCCATAAAAATAATCATGAAACAAAAAAATGTAGATACGCAAACGAAGTTACTAGAAATAAATCTCAGCCACGTTGTTGGAAATGTGGGAGGTTAGGTCACATTCGAAAGGACTGTAGAGTCACAAAGAAGTCAGATTCAGGTTCGGGAAACTAAAACCCTTCCCGGATTGTGCCAACCCGCGGAGGGAAAAATTCAGAGTCGTTAAGATAAGTTTGGCAGGAAATCCTAGCACCTGTCTGGTTAATATGGATAGGCAAAAATTAAGATGTCTTGTAGACTCTGGGGCACAGGTTTCACTAATCAATAGGGAGTTGTATAATAATTTAAAGCATAAACCACGGTTAACTAAGGAAAATATTATACTGAATTCTGTGAGCGGAGAAAAACTCCACATTGATGGCGTTGCTCATTTAGAATTCAATATGAAAAGTAAGAAAATTAAACACAAATTTTTTGTAACACAAGATATAAATAGAAACATGATATTAGGTATAGATTTTCTAACACAACATGGTGTTCGGCTGTATTATGATTTGTCAGCTATGAGGGTGGAAGGAGAGAATATCCCGATGCAAGAGGACAGTCACCTAAATTGCGTGATTCGCAAATACTATTGTGATACGTCCTCAAACGCAAAATGTAGTTACTGGGAAAGTAAAAGAACTACCCAGGGATACCACTGCAATGTTGCAGGTATCTACATTCGGGAAAGGTTTCCTTTTGGGAAGAACCTGGTTTAATGATTGGTAACTCTGTTACCACATCAGAATTAGTCAGGAAAAATAACAAATTACTACCAATTGTTCTGACTAATGAGACAAATAAGACATACCGTATTAAAAAGGGTTCTGTGTCTCGCTGTCTAATTTAGACAACTATGATTTATAACACAACACAATTATAAAATTTCAAATTTTATTATTGGCATAAGGGAACTACACGAAATGTAAAACATAGAAATGACAAAAGGGCGGAGCAAGTCTGTACGATAATAGGCCTGCCTATCTTACTCAGCCGCCATTGGCGCCATTGAACTACACACAGCTTCCAAAATACGTAAAAGAAAACAAAAGTAAACCACTGTCTACAAGTAAGATTTGACAAAACCGGTGATGAAATTGTGCAGCCAGACAAAATATGTAATCGTACAACGGATTAAAACTCATGAAGTAAAAACTAATCTTTCTGTCTTGAAAATGTAGCGACGACAATTTGCAGAACTGGCATACAATGGCGACTGATCACTATGACAGATCACGTGATATGGTCAATTACCGTACATCATGTTATAAACTGCGCCTATATACATAAGCTTCAAATTAAGATCAGTGCAAATAACAAATTACTACCAATTGTTCTGACTAATGAGACAAATAAGACATACCGTATTAAAAAGGGTTCTGTGTCTCGCTGTCTAATTTAGACAACTATGATTTATAACACAACACAATTATAAAATTTCAAATTTTATTATTGGCATAAGGGAACTACACGAAATGTAAAACATAGAAATGACAAAAGGGCGGAGCCCTGTGTAATAATAAATTTGAGTGGGCGGAGCCCTGAATGAGTGTGAGCGGGCGGAGCCCTGTACAGCGAAGCTGTGTTTGTAAGAACACTGACGATTGATAGGGCTTAGTAGCATAACGCTACCTTGAGACATGGTAAGCTAGCTGAATGAAAGTATGATCAAAATAAATCTGGAGCTAGTCAAAACCATCGTTTAAACCTCGCCACAATACATCAGTGATCCATTGTTGTAATAGAGCGAAGCTCTTATGTAAAAGAAAATCAGTGAAACTCATACTGAAACCATATAAATCTGAAATAAACTGATAAAATAAAACAAGACCCCTGAACTTTGGGGTTGAATAGTATTATTTAAATGTAAGAATACTATAAATTGCCAATTGAGTAGTTCCCAAAGTGTGCACTCAAAAAGCTCAATAGGTGGAAGGTGGGGAATGGAGGAGGTTTCTGTCTTGAAAATGTAGCGACGACAATTTGCAGAACTGGCATACAATGGCGACTGATCACTATGACAGATCACGTGATATGGTCAATTACCGTACATCATGTTATAAACTGCGCCTATATACATAAGCTTCAATTTATAACACAACACAATTATAAAATTTCAAATTTTATTATTGGCATAAGGGAACTACACGAAATGTAAAACATAGAAATGACAAAAGGGCGGAGCCCTGTGTAATAATAAATTTGAGTGGGCGGAGCCCTGAATGAGTGTGAGCGGGCGGAGCCCTGTACAGCGAAGCTGTGTTTGTAAGAACACTGACGATTGATAGGGCTTAGTAGCATAACGCTACCTTGAGACATGGTAAGCTAGCTGAATGAAAGTATGATCAAAATAAATCTGGAGCTAGTCAAAACCATCGTTTAAACCTCGCCACAATACATCAGTGATCCATTGTTGTAATAGAGCGAAGCTC
>JAUJPP010000575.1:0-11261 GCA_030562195.1 Nipponacmea schrenckii
TGAAAAAAATAAACAGTTAATTTCATATTAGGAATGTCGACTTTGATTTGATATAAAACATTAATATAAAATCCCCTAAAGCTGAATAATCTTTCATACGACTTGATGGATTACTGTTTCAGGAATGGATACAACAGAATAATGTATTATCTATAGTGCTCCGTGATAGTTTACATCAACCACAATATGTAGAAAAATTAGAGAAAATACTTCGTTTTATGATCAAAGAAAAGGCTCTAACAATTGAAGATTTAGATAGATTGTGGGAAGCTCAGGTAGGTTATAACTCATTGGTTAAGTTGGATTAGTGAGTTCTGCTCATTTGAAATTCTTAATTAACCAGTATTGCTATAAAAGTAGCTAGTACAGTGTTCTCCATGTGCATCAAATAAAAAATAAGTGGACAAAAAAGGAACAGAAGGATATAAAAAAAATCTATATTTTATGTCAGAATGACATGGTCCAGTCTAACATTCAGCCATTCAGCCTATGGGGACAGTACAATGAATAAGATAAGAAAAAAGGAAAGAATATATTTTTATACGCCCACATGGAAATGTGGACGTATATTGCCGTCGCCCCTGTCTGTCGGCCCGTCAGTCCGTCCACATTGTATCCACGATAGAGGCTACAGTTTTTATCCGATCTTAATGAAACTTGGTATACAAGTATATATTGATGACATCTCGGTCAAGTTCGAAAATGGAAATTATCGCATGAACGGTTTTTGAGTTATTTCACTTGACTTAGTAAAAACGCGTCAAATTTGGTTTGTATCCACAATAGAGGCTACAGTTTTTATCCGATATTAATGAAACTTGGTATACATGTATATATTGATGATATCTCGGTCAAGTTCTAAAATGGAAATTATCGCATGAATGGTTTTTGAGTTATTGCCCTTGACTTATAAAAACGCATCAATTTGGGTTGTATCCACAATAGAGGCAACAGTTTTTATCCGATCTTAATGAAACTTGGTATACATGTATATATTGATGATATCTCGGTCAAGTTCGAAAATGGAAATTATCGCATGAACGGTTTTTGAGTTATTGCACTTGACTTAGTAAAAACGCGTCAAATTTGGTTTGTATCCACAATAGAGGCTACAGTTTTTATCCGATATTAATGAAACTTGGTATACATGTATATATTGATGATATCTCGGTCAAGTTCGAAAATAGAAATTATCGCATGAGCGGTTTTTGAATTATTGCCCTTGACTTAGTAAAAACGCGTCAAATTTGGGTTGTATCCACAATTGATGCTACAGTTTTTATCCGATCTTAATGAAACTTGGTATACATGTATATATTAAGGATATCTCGGTCAAGTTCGAAAATGGAAATTTTCGCATGAACGGTTTTAGAGTTATTGCCCTTGACTTTGTAAAAACGTGTCAAATTCGGTTTGTTTCCACAATAGAAGCTACAGTCTTTATCTGATTTTAATGAAACTGGGTATACATGTATATATTGATGATATCTGCGTTAAGTTCGAAAATGGAAATTATCGCATGAACGGTTTTTGAGTTATTGCTCTTGACTTAAAAAAATTTTGTCAAAATTTTAGTTTCAATGCAATAAATCCTTCAGTCAAGTTTGAATTCAACAGTTTTTCAATGAATTGTTTTAAGTTATTGCCCTTGACTTAGTAAAATTGCGTCAAAATTCTATTGTGGTTGCGATAAGACGCTTTAATTTTCAAAGGATTTTGATGGAACTTGTTGTAAGCATCAGAATTGATAAGACATTAGTCAAGTTTGAATTTCTGACTTTTTTTAACAAATGGTTTTTGGGTTATTGCCCTTGACTTAGTAAAATTGCGTCAAAAATATTTGTGGGTGCAAAATAAGCTACAATTTTTTAATAGATTTGATGAAACTTGGTATGAGTATTGAAATAAATAAGATGGTGGTCAAGTTCTAATTTGACAATTTTCCATGAACAGTTTTTGAGTATTTGCCCTTCACTACAATATTAATTCAGTGAATGTTTTTTGAGTTATTGTTCTATTTATTTCTCAAATTCAATGCTGCCAGTGGGCGTATGTTACCTTGCCTGGTAAGCTATCTTTAATTATTGCATGTGAAATATTTGGTTTCATATGTTAATAATTGAAACAGCAACATGTTCAGAACTCAGTATTCCAGCACCATAATCGTGAGACATTGTAAATATAACAACATCCAAACACTGTATTTAACATGCAATTCATATCAGACATCCATTTCACAAAAACTCAAAGATGAAAATTTGTTGTGAAAAAAAATGTCAATTAGATATTAGAGATACCCTTAATTTGGATATAAGGTCTTTTCAGATTGACCTAATTGACCTTATCAATATTACAAATTTTTCTGAAGATGTAATCTCATGTTAAGTCTACTGGCAAGAGTATGACCTTAAATTAGAGAAATGATCAGAAAATTAATGGTAGTAAATGCCAAAACAGTCAGAATTTCACATTTTACATGGTAATAAAAAGATGTGTATTGATTATTTTCAGTCTGGCAAAACATGATGCTATAGTGAAGAATGTACATGATTTATTAGCTAAATTAGCCTGGGACTTTACAGCTGAACAATTAGATCATTTATTTGAATGTTTCCAAGTAAGTCTTAATCATCATCAAATTTGTGCAATTTAACTCAAATTTTATCGAAAAAAGAATAAATGTGGTCTTAGGTTGACCTTGAAACTAGCAGCAACTTGGAGAATTGGTCAATTTCTGATTTGAGTGGTTTTTTTTTTGGTTTTTTTGGTGGGGTTCTATAGCACAGTGTTAGAGCGTTGGTTCTTTAGGTCATTACGTAATTTGCTTGGATATGTTGAAAATGTCGGACGTGAGTTCTAATCACAATCGGTGTGTGAAAGTTTCATTGACCTTAAATAAGTCTTCACTCATAATTCCTGTCCACACCGCTGTAATTGGGCATAGATAATCTTGGCAAGATTAATGACAAGAGGTTTGGCCAAGGACCAGCTGGTAGAAAGGTTCCCTGTCATGGCGGACTTGTGAACCTAAGTTGTTATCCTTGTAAAATATAGTTGTCTCTTTCTTTTTTTTCTTTTTTTGATTGATCTTAGCAGTTGTCAGTCTACTTTAGCCAATAAGGTGCAAAAGAGTAGGAAGTTAAACTCCATTTATTTCATTTCATTTCTTAGTTGTACAAATCTGGTTAATTCATTAAACCTTTGATTAAGTTACGACTTCAGTTGTCTTCTGAACTTCTATAGCTGTTTAAAAGAATAGATTGGAATTTCACAAAAAATTCATTTATTCAGTCCAATTATTTTATACTCTTATAACAGGGCAGTTGGAATAATGCCAGTAAGAAAAATAGAGAGAAATTACTAGAGTTAATACGTAGATTAGCAGAAGACGATAAAGAAGGAGTCATGGCTCACAAGGTAAATTGATGTTTATGTTTTAATATATTTTTTATGCCAAGACACAAAGCATAATTAATATTATTAATTATGATTAGGTATCTGGTGATGTTATTGATAATTATGTTCTAGATATTAACATTCTTATGGAATCTATAATTATGTTCTAGATATTAACAATGTTATAGAATCTAGCTCATAGTGGTGATGTTGTTTATAATTATGTTCTAGGTATTAACATTGTTATAGAATCTAGCTTGCAGTGGAAATGTTATTTATAATTATGTTCTAGGTATTAACATTGTTATAGAATTTAGCTCACAGTGATGATGTTATTTATAATTATGTTCTCGGTATTAACATGGTTATGGAATCTAGCTCACAGTGACAATGTTATTTATAATTATGTTCTAGGTATTAATATTGTTATAGAATCTAGCTCACAGTGACGATGTTATTTATAATTATGTTCTAGGTATTAACGTTGTTATAGAATCTAGCTCACAGTGATGATGTTATTTATAATTTCTAGGTATTAACATTGTTATAGAATCTAGCTCACAGTAGTGATGTTATTTATAATTATGTTCTAGGTATTAACATTGTTATGGAATCTAGCTCAGTGATGATGTTATTTATAATTATGTTCTAGGTATTAACATTGTTATAGAATCTAGCTCAGTGATGATGTTATTTATAATTATGTTCTAGGTATTAACATTGTTATAGAATCTAGCTCAGTGATGATGTTATTTATAATTATGTTCTAGGTATTAACAATGTTATAGAATCTAGCTCATAGTGACAATGTTATTTATAATTATGTTCTAGGTATTAACATTGTTATAGAATCTAGCTCACAGTGACGATGTTATTTATAATTATGTTCTAGGTATTAACATTGTTATAGAATCTAGCTCACAGTGATGATGTTATTTATAATTTCTAGGTATTAACATTGTTATAGAATCTAGCTCACAGTAGTGATGTTATTTATAATTATGTTCTAGGTATTAACATTGTTATGGAATCTAGCTCAGTGATGATGTTATTTATAATTATGTTCTAGGTATTAACATTGTTATAGAATCTAGCTCAGTGATGATGTTATTTATAATTATGTTCTAGGTATTAACATTGTTATAGAATCTAGCTCAGTGATGATGTTATTTATAATTATGTTCTAGGTATTAACAATGTTATAGAATCTAGCTCATAGTGGTGATGTTATTTATAATTATGTTCTAGGTATTAGCATTGTTATGGAATCTAGCTCACAGTGACAATGTTATTTATAATTATTTTCTAGGTATTAACATTGTTATAGAATCTCGCTTGCAGTGATAATGTTATTTATAATTATGTTCTAGGTATTAACATTGTTATAGAATCTATCTTGCAGTGATCAGGTTATTTATAATTGTGTTCTAGGTATTAACATTGTTATAGAATCTAGCTTGCAGTGATAATGTTATTTATAATTATGTTCTAGGTATTAACATTGTTATAGAATCTACCTCACAGTGATGATGTTATTTATAATTATGTTCTAGGTATTAACATTGTTATAGAATCTAGCTCAGTGATGATGTTATTTATAATTATGTTCTAGATATTAACATTGTTATGGAATCTAGCTCATAGTGATGATGTTATTTATAATTATGTTCTAGGTATTAACATTGTTATAGAATCCAGCTCAGTGATGATGTTATTTATAAGGCCGTGCAAAGTAAATTGTCTGTTTTACAGGCCTTTTTTTAAAAAAAATGGGGCGAGAGGGCGAATTTATTATTTATTATTTATAAGCGCTTTTTTAAATTTGGCACCAGAAGAAATCGGAGCGAGCGAAGCTATTTATTATTTATTTCCACAAATTTAAAAAATAGATTTAAATCACCATTCAGATGCAACTATCAGATGTTTTGGGGGTTTGAATGATAATAGTTGATAGAAATAACAGAACTTTTTTACCTTTCAACTTCACATAAAAGTAATCATTCCAACATATTTACTACCTCTGACAATGATGCACTTAGGTTGCATCAGGGCTGATAATATTATGTCAAGACAATGTTATTCTACTACAGTAGGATTTCTATCCATCTGTAAACTGTATTTTAAAATACCATTGTATGGTATCGGTAATAATTATTATTATTGGAAATTTTTGGGAAAAAATTGTCATACATCACATCACATGACAAGAGCAAAACAATCTGTTTAGATCGAACTTCTATTTTAATAATTTTTATCTAGGCCTATGTTACAAATGCCGATTTTTCGAGAACTCGTACTAACGGGGTACTTCCGGTTTTAACTTGAGAAATGCGGAATGTGTTGAGTGATACCAATAATGAGAAAATCGATCGTATTCGAACGTATAAAATTCGTATTTTATTGTATTCGTTCCCATTTTCCATAAATATTAACTTTCAAATCAATAGCAGAAAAACACCCGGTGAATTCTTTTACTTGTAATTGTAACGGGTCTCGATTTGTTCCACCATTATAATCCAGAAACGAAATCATCAAGATTAAGATTAATTTAATGTTTGGATTGTCCTCACGAAAGTGTGAATAATTTTCATAATTGTGCTTCCTTCAGCAAATAATTGTATTTTCGAACGTTAAATTGTATCAGAATCAATTTCAGTTTAAAGTTGTAGAAGAAAATCTTTTTATCGGTGATGAAAACGCATTCTAAGCCACTTCCGGTTTTTCGTTAAACGTCAAGGGAGATAATTATGGTAAAAAATATTTTCGGGAACGGGGAAATAACTCTATTTTACACACAATTTTGGAGACGCGCGCGCATTATTTATTAATTATTCCAAAATGTCAATAAATAGTTTTGGAGCGCGGGGTATTTTACCGGAGCGCGCGGGGCCTGTAAAACAGACAATTTACTTTGTATGGCCTAATTATGTTCTAGGTATTAACATTGTTATGGAATCTAGCTCACAGTGACGATGTACCAACAGAAATAATGGATCAGGCACTAACCTCACATATCAAAATATTAGACTATAGTTGTTCACAAGATAGAGATAATCAAAAGATGCAGTGGATCAATAGATTTGTAGAAGAATTGAAAAATGACAAGTGGGTTCTACCATCTTTAAAACAGATCAGAGAAATATGTCAACTGTTTCCCGAGGTATGTCTTTTAATAAAACACAAATTATTGATATCAATAGCAACAGTTAGGAATGCTTATCTGTTTACTGCTTTTAAGTCTTTTTGTAGGTGCAGAAGATTAGGACGTAAACTCCATTCATTTCATTTCATTTTAAGTCTTTATGTGTGGGGATTTCTTATGAGAAAAACAAAGAATATTCTTTTGACAGACTACGGTCAACATTTCTCTTTAAAACATGTATTGGGAGCCGTGGTGCTTAGTGAGTTAGATGCTTGCTCGCTATCTTGAGGGTCCAAGGTTCAATCCCCGCAAAGGGGGCTTTCGGGAAATTTTTAGCCTGGTTTCTCCTTGTCAATGAGGCAGGTCGGAGGGACTGACATGAAAAACGCGTTGCGTTGTTCGGATGGGACAATAAATCGAGGCCCTGTGTGCTACAGGCATGCACGTTAAAGAGCTCTCAACAGTTAGAAATCGCAAAAAGAATAGGCTAATTAATAAGGCTGTCCTGACAAAATTCATCACATTGCACACTGTATGGTGTTGCCCGTCATCATTTGCCCATAAGGAAGAGTAGGACGTAAAACTACATCCATTTAATTTTTTTTTGTTTTTTTACAACATGTATTACATAATCAGCGAATGGTTATATAGAATGAGGTTTATCATTCTGTGAACAGTATTATTATAATATGACTGTATCAATGGCTGGTTATGATGACTTAGTATATATCCTATACTCATGATGGTTCAATATGAGATAAAACCATATTTTTAAACTAACTAGGCACTAACTTGCATTGAATTGTATTTTCAGGCACCACAGAATTTTCCCCACACTCAGCGAGCAGCGGCTCATATGTATTATAGAAATAATGTTATTAGTCAGTTACAAGCTCAACATTCTATAGTAATGTTAGTTAGTCAAAACCTATCAGCTTATATGAATAAAGCTCGACAGTATAATAAAGGTAGGCAAGGAAGTTTGAAAAACGGATGAATGCTAAGTGAAGCAGCTAATGCAGCAGTACTTCTAGATCAATAAGGGAATTTTTTTGTAAATGATTAAACTGATAAAAGGACTTGTTTCAGCAAGAACAGAAACAAGGAGGCAATCCTCATCACTTCTTTTTTGGCTGTTAAACCAAATCTTGGTTTTTTTTCTTGAATTTTTTTAAAGGGGAAAATTTTTTAAGAAAATCTGGTAGTTTTTTAACTGAAGGCTCTACTAGGTCTTTATTGAGTCTTCTAGAAAAAAATTGCTTATACTGTTTTAGATATTTGGTTTTTTTATAGTGTTAGTCCACAAATTTTTTGTATTGGTATTACAAGAACCAGTTTGTTAAAGACCTCTGTTATATTTCAGATAACCCAGAAGAAGATCCTGCCACTATAAATCCTGATGGTAGATTTAATCATAATGTACAGGTTCAAGAACGTCTTAGATTTTTAAGGTTTGTAACTTTTATTTGCCTTGTGACCGTAGGCTGATTTCTACATTCTCCAAGAGACAAAATGAAAAAGGGGAAATTTGTGAAGGAACAGGTCAAGATGAGGTTGATTTGGATATATGTGAAATGGGCAAAAAGAGAATCATATCCAACTAAAATGGAAGTACATGATATTTGAAGATACAAGTTCATCAATTTTTTGATATTATATTTACAGGTTTCTATTAAAAGATGGTCAGCTATGGCTCTGTGAACCACAAGCAAGACAGATCTGGCATTGTTTGGCTGAAAATGCTATATATTTCTCAGATAGAGAAGCATGTTTTAAATGGTTTGCTAAAGTAAGTTATCTTAACTTCATCTGGGTAAAAGAAAAATTACAGCAGTACTCCTACATGTGTAATCTACCATTGATTTCTTACTGACAGGATCCCAGATTTTTGTCCTGGCCTGTACACATGTATTGTAGTACTATGCATGGGACTTGTATATTGAGTTCAGAAATAATGATGTCATGTGACTGAAGCACAACTTTCTTGTGTTGAAGGTAGGACGTCATATATGTCAATCAAAACACATGAACGACTTTGATGACTTCATAATTGACATCTGTGCCTGCATTTACAGTGATTAAACATCAAATTGAAGTTGATGTATGCTAATTGTTTCTTATTTATAGTTGATGGGGGAGGAACCAGATCTAGATCCTGAAATTACCAGAGATTTCTTTGAGAAGAATATATTACAATTAGATCCTAGTTTATTAACCGAACATGGAATGAAGTAAGCCTTTTTTAGTTGTCATAAGATACATTAAAATGATGTTTTATACAATGTTGGGGCAGGTCCAGGATTCAATCTTGTCAAATCTTGTCCGGTTTCCAATTGTCATTAATGTAGTTCTGACAAGGAATAAGTATAGAGACGTTCAGATGGAAAAATAAATTGTTGTGCTGTAAGCTGTGCATGTAAAAGACCCCTCTACAGTTGAAAATCACAAAATAGTTTTGCTGCTATTCTGTACATATAATGTTTTTCTATTTTGACTTTGAAAAGCTTAAATAAATTTGATGATTGCTATTTCAGTTGTTTTGAGCGATTTTTTAAACAAGTTAATCTTAAAGAAAATAAATTAATAGCCAAAAGAAGAGGTGGTCACATGATGGATGATATGGAATTAATTGGTTTAGATTATTTATGGAGGGTAAGTGTTGACGTGACTAATATGTCAGAAGAAAATTTATTTCAAAGATTACATGTATCTCATTAAGAGTGATTTTAGGTATTTTTGCATGTATATTTATTTTGTGTTCGATATATTATGGCATACTACTTTAAAAATAAGGTACGTTATATTTCACACAATGTACATGTGTCTTCATTAGACAACTTTAACCCATCATCTTCATTTCGTCTGATGACATGTGTAAATTGTATTGAACTATTATGTACTTTGTTATTAAAGAAGTGTGTTATATGTATAGGTTAATGGTCGAAAGTTTGTCAATAAGTCTAATAATGACCGTTGACGAGGACCGAAGGTCCGAGTTATACGGTCATTATTAGACGCATTGACAAACTTGAGATCCATTAACCAACTTAAAATACAGATTAACAAAAAACAGCTCACTATAAACTCACTAGAGTTTTATTTGCAAACAAAACCTGAAATCAAAACGTTTAAGCCCTTTAGTACAAGAATCATCCATATTCAGACTATGTGTCAATAACAATGAACCAACCAATATGGCAGTACCTGGTGTTTCAAAAAAAGTTTCATTGTTTGATTCTTTAATACTTATATAAATCAAAAGTAAAGATGTCCTAATGAATGGGAAAACTTTGTTAGTTTGTCTAATAATTCCCGAATTAACTCATAATCGGCCTAATTACGTTGGAAATATCTAGCTAACATCTACCAGAACTATCCATAAAACACAGTTGGACCTTCCTGTGTCCACATAACGTTAAATAAATTATGAATGCACGAAATAACAATGAAAAAAACGCATAATTTATCAATTGGTAAGCTTATTTGACAAGATTTGAAATACAACTTTAAACGATGCTGACAGATTTCGCCCTAATGAATAATTAATTATCTGTTTCATTTGAAAGTAAGGATTTGAAGATAAACTTTAAGTTTTAATTGGACGGAACATTGAACACTATACATTTTGAAACCTGGATTAGTTCTCTGAATAAAGTATGAGTGAATTTAATGTGAGTAGTGGTCAGTCTAATCCCCATTCGTTATGGGCAAGTGGCTGATATTTAGAGTCCAATATTGACTTTAATATTGGACTCTTGGCCACTTGCCAGTACCAATATGTTGGATATTGGTACGCAAAAAACAAAGGGTGACATCACATCTGTATTTTAACATAATTTATTCCCTTGTTTTCTATTATAAATGTGCCTTCCCCTTCTAAATATTGTTCAAATCTTAGGACTGTTCTCTTTTGATATTTCAATGAAGTTGATACTTTTTGTATGTTTCTTCTTTAAGGGAGTTAACCTTATTGTTCGAGGTGTATTTCAATCAAGAAACGTATTAAGTTTATATCCATTCCATTAAAAAAAAACTCATCTAGTTAAAATTTTAGCTCAATCGCTTCAGTAGTTCTCTGATATCCGTCCGTGAAGATAATCTATTTATAGAACAAAACGGGGTATTCCTCTATGTAGACTTACAAATTACCTTGTCAGTTGACATTTTTGAGTACTAGTACTACTACCTTTTCTACGTTTGTCGTTCAGATTTGTATTGGGGGAAATGCACAAGCCACGTAATGTCGCATAAATTCTTTACGTCACATGTAAACTGAGCAATTTTATGATTGGTGGGTAGGGGGGTTTTAACATGTGCTAATCCATTGTTTTAGCACTCCAATTATGTGGTTATAGGTGCATATTGATGCCCATAAGGTGCTTAAAGATTTCTACAGCATGAAAGACAATCTTTTAACAACATGATCGTTAATTACATAAGGTTTTGAGTGTTTGCAAAATGCTGAAAAAAACTTCCATTTTTCATAAGCATATCTCGCTTACAGTTTATCCGATTTTTACAAACTTTGGTTTCAGCTAAAGCTTACGATGTCCTCTATAACTTTATGTTGGCTTTTTTTTATAAAATGAATAGTTTTTTTAAAAATTCAACTTTTCGTAAATGCACACGCAAATTTTGATTTCTATCAATATCTTCAAAAAAAAACACAATAATTTCCAAAAAGCCAACGTAATTTTGTAGAGATACATGTAGACTTGTGTTG
>JAUJPP010000576.1:0-11223 GCA_030562195.1 Nipponacmea schrenckii
AACATGTTTGAAAATTTTGCCATTTTGTTCATCATATGACCTCAATTCAGCGTCACATGATCAGTATGATGTTGGAAAAATGTTGGAATAATGTTGTAAACCTGTTTTTTTTTCGGTTCACATGGACCAAAATTGTCCAACAAGTTGCAACAATTGTTTAAAAAATTACCTTGGCGATTATTTTACAACAATTTTCCAACAAGTTTCCAACTTTTTTCCAACAAGCAACGACTCTTTTGACAACGCTGACAACATTTTTCCAATATTGGTATTGGAATCATAAATGCTGGAAAAATGTTGCAGAAATGTTGTAGTGTGTAAACTCCTTAACCCTAGACATGTTTATATAAAAACTGAGGGGTTGATATAAAAAACTGTTAAATGTAGGCGGCTTAACGTTTCATAGTTTTCACTGTAACATTCTTATTTCAAGGCATAATAGGTCTTAGCATAAACATAAAATTTTAGTTCTCAGGAAAGGTCAATATGAGTACATATTCATCAGTGAACTTACCTGGTGTCATAAAGTAACAGAATCTCTTAAAATCTTGAAAACTAACAAAAATAAGTCATTTTTGAAAAACGCTTAATCAATTTATTAAGCGTTTTTCAATAATCAAATGCATTTTTTTGTGGATAACTGCTTAGAGTTTTGGACATTTTTAATGTTATTTATGGTAGCAGGAATATTTACTGATGAATAGAGCTCTTACTGACCAATTTTTAAAATTTAAAATTTTATGTTCATTCTAAGACCTATTATCCCTTTAAAGAGATTGTAAAGAGGTTACTAAAGAGGTTTTAAAATGTATATCGGAGACAATGGTAACGTACACCATTCTAATTTTCAGTCAGACGTCTGTGCTTCCTGTAATTCAACTAAAATTAAAATCTTAAACCTTAGATTTCCAATTTTGCATATTGATAATAAGTCAGAAAACGAATGCATAATTTCTGGCTATTCAAATTGTAAAATTTGAAGAAAAAACGAAAGTAGAAGAATTGGGAGGACATGAGGAATGAGTTGGCAAGTTTTACTAAGTTTTAATAAACATACCGACTTGCGTGGTAAAAACGGTTGTTGGTAAAATAGATGTGCTATTGTTTAAAGTAGATAGTTTTACTCCCCAGCTGTTTCGTGTACTCTTAAACAGTCGCACACGTTTGCACACAACTGAAGTTATGTATATAAGTTTGATATTGTTAAAGTTAATCTGCTTCATGCAGAAATGGATACTAAACCTAGGCGCTGTATACTACAGTCACAGATTATAGAGATTACAAGTGTCGCAATTGACTTATGACCTCTTGAAAAATTAGGATAACCTTTCAAATAACAACAATGTTGATTCTATGTGAGTTTACAAATGACAATCAGAAGTGAGGTCTTAGTATTGTATTTACCTAAAGTACAGTGTTTTACGATTGAAGGTTATAGTACGTTAGAGAATTGTAGTAATGGCAGCCACCCGGGGCCAAGGAAAATAATAGAACAATAATTTGGTGTTAACAGTATAGAATCATCACAAAATTATCCTCTTTTTACTCTTGGCCATTTTCTTCTCACCGCTATTCTACTCACCGATTTCATCAATTGCTTTATGTTTTCCTTCAAATAGTTCGTTAGCGATGAATTAGTTAGATAATGGCGTATTGGTTTCTATCATTAGTTCCTTAACAGATTTCCGACTGGTAAATTCCGCCTTCTGGTCATTGACACATTGATAATAAACAGTTCAACAAACAGAAGATGACTCTCTTTTACTGGAGAGACCAAAAAAAAAACCATTGTTTTTAGCAAAAGATCAACAATATTTTAAGCTTCACAGTCGTCGAGTTCAGAACCTTTTGTGTTGGATCTGTTTGACGGCGGCCTTTTTTTTTCTGGCGGCTCTGAGTTGTGTTACAAATAATTTCATTTTCAAGATCGATAAACCGAAATGAACTGAAAATTTGGAAGTGACATTCGTTAAATTAACAATATTTAATATTATTCTGTCGTATAACGTTTCGACAAAATACCTTCTCCAGAAACACATCAGTAGTATATGATTACATTATTGTTTTTCTAATTTTAACTAAATTAAAGTTTGCTTGTTTCTGTTTCATAAAACGTGATATTGATAAATTTTGTAAAATATGACTACAAGATGTTGTTGGTTATTATGTAGATGTTTGTCGTAAGTGTGTTACGTCTTGTAAAACGTTTCTGAGATGGACACAAATATACAATGCCTGACTTACCATTGCCATGGCGACTTGTCTGGCGAAACTAAGCATATCAGACGGTACAATCACACCATTGTCAATTCCACCAGAATCCTGAACCAGAGAATAAATAATTTCACTCTGACCGTCTGTTCTCTTTCTGAAATCACCTTCCATTCGACATTTTCTAAAACAAAGTAGAAAACTCGCATAAAACAAAATGGACATTTTCCATAAGCGGAAATTGAAAAACATTTAAGAAACATGTTTTGATGCTCTGGTAGAAGCTAGTATCTGAAATGTGACACTTTATAGGTTCTGATGTAGTCCCTTTAATTTAGCTACAATTTATTTGATATATTATGTTATTGTTTTCACTGTAAAGGTGATGAGAGAGTGTCCTTGATTATTAAACTAGATTAATGCTGACTGGGCATGCAGGTTTGAAGTGGACAGCTTGCATTAAAGCTACGCCAGCCAATAGCCTGCATGTTGGGCATCCAGGGTCCAGGTCGTGGTATAAGAGAGCCTGTCAGGCCTGGACCGGGAGGGAGAACAGAGGAAGATTCGCCGCCACCAATCTCCTATATCTCTCTCACCACCTTTTCAGAAGATCCATACCTAATAAATATATTAAAACACAACGTGAAGTCTTTTCAACATCTAGAAGTGCTACATCTATACACTTCTTTTGGTGCCGTGACAAGGATCTCGTACGGGCAAAGATATTACTCAAGAAACTTCAGTAAAACTTCTGTTGGTAAGTAACAATTTTTACTATGGCTTCAGGTGATCAATTTTTCGAAAACTTCTAACCAAATTGGAGGTTTGACCACCTCGTTATAAACAATAGTATAACCTCTGCCGTATCTTCTTTTAAGGGGGATCCTAACGCATTCCGCGAATGTGCCAACCAGCGGAGGGAAAAATGCAGAGTCTATAAGATAAGTTTGGCAGGAAATCCTGTCTGGTAAATATAGATAGGCAAAAATTAAGATGTCTTGTAGACTCTGGGGAACAGGTTTCACTTATCAATAGGAAGTTGTATAATAATTTAAAGCATAAACCACGGTTAACTAAGGAAAATATTATACTGAATTCTGTGAGCGGGGAAAAACTCCACATTGATGGCGTTGCTCATTTAGATTTCAATATGAAAAGTAAGAAAATTAAACACAAATTTTTTGCAACACCCGATATAAATAGAAACATGATATTAGGTATGGATTTTCTGACACAAAAGGTGTACGGCTGTATTATGACTTGTCAGCTGTGAGGATAGTGAGGAGAGTATAATATCCCGATGCAAGAGGACAGTCACATAAATTGCGTGATTCTACTATTGTGATACGTCCTCAAATGCAAAATGTTGTTACTGGGAAAGTAAAAGAACTACCCAGGGATATCACTGCAATGTTGCAGGTATCTACATTCGGGAAAGGTTTCTTTTCGGAAGAACCTGGTTTAATGATTGGTAACTCTGTTACCACATCAGAATTAGTAAGAACAAATCAGAAATCACTACTAATTGTTCTGAGACAAATAAGACCTACCGTATTAAAAAGGGTACAGTTTTAGGCTCGCTGTCTAATTTAGACAACTATGAAGTAAAATCAGTGCAAAGTTTTCAAGTTTCCGGTGAGTTTGGTAAAAACGATCAGTTAAAAAACATTACCGTACCTGTTTATTTTCTTTCACTTAAATTTTCTTAAAGTCAGTTCAGAAATGGTCAGTACTAGAAAAAGAGGCATTTACTATTAAATAAAGCCTTCAAAAATTGCATTTTTATTTGCATGGTTCTTATTTCGTTATACGAACAGACCACAAACCTCTCCAGTATATTCTTGATTCACCAATGGAGAATAAGAAGGTTCAAATGTGGGCTTTGAATATTTCATCTTACAACTGTACAGTTGAATATATTAAAGGCGAATTCAATTCTTGCGCTGATATGCTGTCAAGATTGCCCGATAAAGCCTCGCATGATAAATTATGTGGTTCTGAAAGTGAAGAATTGGAACCTGGTATAAGAGACAACAGCGCCCATTACTGACGATACGAGCGAGATCCAGCATTTAAAATTAAACGAGTTTGATATGGTTGTTGAACAATCTAAAGATCAAAACATTATCAATATATTCGACAACTTAAAACAAGGGAAGTGTAAAGCTAAAATACGCAATTAATTTTTAGTAATTGAAAACCTTGTTTATTTTACATCTGACCCTAATGGTGAACCAATAACACGTTTGTACATTCCAGAACATTTAGTCAGTGTATTGATAACCTCCTATCATGACAAGGCAGGTCACATGGGTGTTGACAAGGTATATGACACTATGAAAATAAAATAGTATTTCCCTAACATGTAAAAACAGTTACATGAGTATATTAACAAATGTGTGATTTGTCAACTTAGGGCTCTCACTCAACAAAACCCGAGTATAGTGCAAAGTGACATTCCATCATTTCCTTTTGCTAAAATTAGCCTAGATCTGTCAGGTCCATATCACACCACTTTATCTGGCAATAAATACATCATCTCGTTCATTGACTGGTACAGTGGTTGGGTCGAAAGTTTTCCTGTTCCTGATAAAACAGCACAAAATGTAGTTCACCTACTTTTAGACGTACCTAAAGAAGCCGTTGGACGTCCACTCCGGAAAACAAATTATGCTGCTACTCCCTCTGATAGTGAGGAGAGTGATAAAAGCGAAGCTAATGCTAATGTACCCTCGTTATCTCAGCGCAATAAAAGAGAGATAGAAAGTTCTTCCAGCGAAGAAGACATTCCATTGATGGAACTCTCTAAGCGTTTAAGAGCTCGAGAAAAAGAAAGATCCGAAAGTGATCAAAGAGCTCTGGAAATTGAAAGGATCGAAGAATCTGATATCGATCAAGACATTTCATCTGACGAAGATGATGAGCCGATCGAGGTCGACGAACTCAGTAAGAGGAAACGTCGACGGAAAGTTGAAAATACAAAAATTCTTCTAGAAGTGATAGCCAAGTTGCTATGACGAAAACCGGTTAAATGATTAAATTAATGGTCATCGATTGATGCCATGATAGGTGTTGGCTGATTTGCTGTGATTACACCTATGGTTATAAATTAATCCATTTTCAGGATTATGTTAAGGTAAACGTATGTACCTTGTGTGACATAGAATTAACTAATTATTCAACATTTTCACTGTTTATATTTAGATAACGTGGGTTGCCCTGAATCTGATCGACTGAGGCATTAAGGTTGTGTAAAAATGTAATGTTTAGACCACTAAATCGCATTTCAACATCTCGAAATGGTTGATCACTTTGATACACGATCTTAAACCATTCTCATTCTATTAGTATGTCAATGTAATATCAATCGACATTTGAAGCTCAATCTTGCAGTACACCTTTAATGTTTTATTGTAAAGTTGCGAGTCCGGTGTATCCGATTAACCTTAGTAAACTCTGCATCGTTGCGCTGTTCATGGAAAACGAAAAAGCAATTACGCTAAATTGTCGAATTACAGTTGTTCCAAAATCAATATCACATATTTGGAAACCTATATTGGATAACTTTAAAACCCTAACTAATTTAAGGCTCCCGCCATATCTGGAAAATATCAAAGAAATCTCTATGGATCATCTTGTGCATGAATTACACGGTATCAGGAAGGTTGAATTGTCTTATTCAATCTTTCCTGATTGGGGTTATACTATTGTCTTATTGGTCATAGTTATTTTGGCATTAGTTTTTATTGGCATTATTGTTTTCAAAAAATATAAACTTAATTGCCTGAGGTCAGGGGAAAAAATTGAGAAAACCAACAACAGAAGAACCCACGAAGAAAGCAGAACAGAGTACATTGCCCTTCAACATCTTCCAGTACAATCAACAACTGCACCGACAACTACACAACAACAACATCCATTGGATTGTATCCAGAAATACCAAGAGTACTACAACTAAAAGAAACCAGATCTGGTACTTTTCCTGTTTATATTTGGTTCAAAAAATCATACTTAAATTATACAGACTGTTCCTGTTGTATCAATCCACTAAAACATCATCTTTTTCCGAATCCGCTGTTATTACAACATTAACCATAATTGTTCCAGTTGTTCCAGTTAGATCAATACGTCAAATAATTGATCTTGTTCCAGTTGTTCCAGTAAGATCAATACGTCAAATACTTGATCTTGTTCCAGTTGTTCCAGTAAGATCAATACGCCAATTATTTGATCTTGTTCCAGTTGTTCCAGTAATAATTTATCGAACTAGTGGCAGTGTTCCTGGGTTCCAGTGTTAGCAGATATACATTATATGGACCGTATTCCGTTCCTGTTGCTAAAGCTGGTGGACACCTTTTGGATATTCTGTTGAGTGAAACCAATGTTGGATTCTGTGTATTTCCTGTTTGTGGCATCGGATATAATTATTATATAATAGTGAGTTATTGGAGTGTGCTTGAACTCCTACCGATGTTTGTTCGTGTTTATGTGTTTATGTGTTATTCGCGCTCTGCTTTTTATTTGCTTTCATATATCTTTCAGGGCTACATTCAGAACCATGCGATTAGTTTCTATAGAAAGTTATAGACAAATAGTGTTTAGGACTATTGGTCTCCTGACAATGGGAGTATTGTGACACTTTATAGGTTCTGATGTAGTCCCTTTAATTTAGCTACAATTTATTTGATATATTATGTTATTGTTTTCACTGTAAAGGTGATGAGAGAGTGTCCTTGATTATTAAACTAGATTAATGCTGACTGGGCATGCAGGTTTGAAGTGGACAGCTTGCATTAAAGCTACGCCAGCCAATAGCCTGCATGTTGGGCATCCAGGGTCCAGGTCGTGGTATAAGAGAGCCTGTCAGGCCTGGACCGGGAGGGAGAACAGAGGAAGATTCGCCGCCACCAATCTCCTATATCTCTCTCACCACCTTTTCAGAAGATCCATACCTAATAAATATATTAAAACACAACGTGAAGTCTTTTCAACATCTAGAAGTGCTACAGAAATAAGGCTGATAATAACCTCTAATTAGGAACAAAGCTCGGTTTTGGAGGACGCAAACTTGTTAAATGATTCAGGCTAACAAAGTTTCAATCCAAATAATTGACAACTTTCGTTCGGTCGTTGTTCCTCCATGGCAGTGACACGTAGCCTACACACTGCAATGATACTTCAGTGGCCCTGCTCTCTCCCTCCCATTCTCACATTTCTAAAGTATTATATAATTGCCCGAGAGCCCCAGCTCAGTCTGTTATCCTTAAAACAATAGTGCCTAGGTGGCCACTAATGATACCACGAATATTGGTAAAAATAGAACCGATACAGAAGTTTACTCCATATTTTCACAGAAGTCATAGAGCGGAAATTTATTAGGCTTCACAGAGGGCATAAATATGAAATATAACTTAACCTTTGACCTCTATTACAAACAAACTCAGTGATAGTAATAAAGGGAATTAACCCATTATTATAAAAAAAATGTTAATTCTGTTTCCATCGTTATGTAATGCACCATGTTCTCACATGGCGTCTTAAAATCATATTAAAACTATTTGGTAATGTATTCACCAGAAAACATGTTTCTTTTAGCAATGATAATTCAATTGAGGTGTTTTGTTATTTTTCAGTTGTCGCCGTACAGAACGTTGAAGACATTGCTTCCAACTCATATTGTTAAAAGACGCCTATATTTAGTTAATCTCACTGCAAGATGAGTTAAAACCTTGATAATATTTACAACAATGGAGGTGGTGAGGGGCGGCGGTGGCTATCAAGGGCATGCTCAGTTGACACCAATCTTTCTTGGTGTACATAAAATATTGTAAATCAGACACATCTACGACTTAATTGACTCTCTTGCATGCTTGTCAAACATCAATACAATACTCGTTTGATAAATGCCGACATAAAATACCAACAAGTGCCAACCACCTATGTTGTTGTTCATCTAGGAAAGTGCATCTAAACTAACAAACAATTGGTAAATTTACCCCTGATGCATGCCAAGATATGTAGATATGGAATGGAATGCAGGCAGTGATATATATGGTGGCTTATATAGGACACATGAGGTATTGTTTTAGTCATACTACGAAGATAACCACCCAATCGTCATCACCATTGTGTAATATAGTGTAATTGGGGGGTACAAACATTTTTTACAATAACATAATATCCAATAACGTGATGCCCAATGACGTGATGCCCAATGACATAAAGCCTAATAACGTAATGACAAAACGCCCTATAACGTTATGCCCAATGACGTGATGCCCAATGACATAAAGCCTAATAACGTAATGACAAAACGCCCTATAACGTTATGCCCAATGACGTGATGCCCAATGACATAAAGCCTAATAACGTAATGACAAAACGCCCTATAACGTTATGCCCAATGACGTGATGCCCAATGACATAAAGCCTAATAACGTAATGACAAAACGCCCTATAACGTTATGCCCAATGACGTGATGCTAAAGGATATCAACACTGGAGAACATCATTAACGACTTCAATGCATGAGTTTCGTAACTTCCGTTGGTCTATTCTTATTAAATTGCAGACTATCCAGACGTTCACTTCAATTAAAGAAGGTGGAACTTATAGTTGGCTATGAGCTCAATAAAATTAGTCGGTACAGCAATTATCAAAACGACATCCGTTTCAAAATATTGCATCCGTCCTACACCAGAACCAGTAATATGCAACTATGGGGGTAATTTTTACAATACAACTTACTTTAAGAAAGTCTGTAGATTACCATGGGGAATAAATTCCATAATTAACGCCACGGGTTCAGAAATTGTACAAGCCCCAATCATAGACACAATGTTTGGATGATGTCCAATTCTTTTCATTAGGCTGATTTCGGCTACTAGATCTTCTTTATAAGACAATGGGGCACCTTCTGCAATAGAAAAATATTCACATTTGTTTAGATTTTCTAAAATTATATTATAATAAATCCACATACATAATGAGTAATAAGATGAAGTTGGTAATAACTTGAAATTGTGAAGATGTATAAGATGAAGCTTGTAATAACTTGACATTGTGAAGATGTATAAGATGAAGTTTGTAATAACTTGACATTGTGAAGATGTATAAGAATGAAGTTTGTAATAACTTGACATTGTGAAGATGTATAAGATGAAGTTTGTAATAACTTGACATTGTGAAGATGTATAAGATGAAGTTTGTAATAACTTGACATTGTGAAGATGTATAAGATGAAGTTTGTAATAGCTTGATATTGTAAAGATATATAAGATGAAGTTTGTTATAGCTTGATATTGTGAAGATGTATAAGATGAAGTTTGTAATAGTTTGATATTGTAAAGATGTATAAGATAAAGTTTGTAATAGCTTGACATTGTAAAGATGTATAAGATGAAGTTCGTGTTATCTGGTTCTGGCAGAGCATTAATGTACTGTTACAGAGTTTCTCTAAATGCCAAGTACAAACCCATTGTAAACATCTTGTTAAGTCAAGTGTACTTCAAATAAACCTGGGGGGTTCTATATAAAGAATAACAATATACTCGTATAACTAATTACATATATTTTTGTTATTTCTAATTTTTAATTTGATCTACAGTAGATATCGGTCATACTTAGTTTGAATTAGTTGTCTTTGGTTTTAGATATCAATTCAAAGACGTTACAAATATATATTTTCTCGCTTTTAATTAAAAGGAATACTTTTTTAATATTTACAATTCTCCAGGTTCTTGTAATTCCACAAAATAAAGACGAGATAAAGTGATATTTGGTTTAAATGGTTTAGAGACAGTGTCGTCATAACGCATTTAAATTCAAGTTTTAAAACAGGAACAGTCGAGAAACTGAACATCGGAATGGAATAAATATACCCTCTACCATGTTCCCGCTACATGACATTAATTATATCGATACTGAAGAACGGAGTAATCTAATTTATCAAAAATCTGTTTAGATCTACTTTCAGTTTCAAGTACAACCCATCTTGAAACGGAATATTCAGCCTATGGGCTTACCATTTTAAGACTACAAAAGCAGTATGGAATGTCAAGTATGCCATCTATTTTAATTCAAAAAATGAAATGAATTTGTTGATGTAAGATCTAACCAACAAAGAGAGAGACATCAGATATTCTCAAAGACTTGCCCAGTGTGGTATTTGATTCGATTGTTTAGAAGGGTAATAAATTTTCGGGAAGGGTGACAAATGTATATGTATAATATTTTCAGGATGCAAGCCCCACTCCCACTACCCACCCTGTACCTGAAAAGGGAGTATCTGGTTCAACATTTGTTCATTTTGGTAGAACAAGCAATGCATCAAAAACAATCTAATGTTGAAATGTTATTTCATTTGCGACTGAAATTACGTTTTTTATTTTTGTCGTTTTTTTAGACTCTTGCTACAACTAGCACAATAAATTCTTTCGTTTTTTCGGTTTGTTTTATTAACCCATTTCAGTAAATTAACACACTCCAGACGTCTGCATATTTCTGACAGGTAAGCTACATGTCGATACCTCATGCTGTGAACATTGGCAGTAATAATTCTATACAGTGAACATCAACTAAAGGCGGTGTGTGGTAGACAGCAAACAAACTATCAAATTAACTTAATGATATATAGTTTTGACACTGATACCCCTCCGTACAGCATATGGCGGGTATATCGAAACAGCTGTAAAGGAATTCAACAAAGAAACTTGCTCTTTGCTAACAAACAATTATGATATTTAGGTATGAATACGATCGGTCTCGAAATAGGCCAGCAGTTTATTTGATCGGAATGACTGGCACCCAAGTCTTGGCACCGTTACAGACTTCTTATTTTTCTATTCAAAATACTACGTTACGGTTCCAGAAAGATCAAATACGCATGTTTATTTCTTCAACCAATGCCTAGTTTAAGTTCAAGATGTTTGGCCAATAGTTTCTATATACATAAAAAGTTTCTGACAGAAAAAAAAAAAATGACTTAAGAAAAATAGAAATGAAAATAGCAAG